>OOFE01049575.1:7590-28157 GCA_900323365.1 Monocentris japonica
AAAAGAGAGAGAAAAAAAAAAAAAAAAAAAAAGACAACAAATAGAATATATGGATTGTAACACCATATGGCCAAAGAGAAAATAATAAATTGAGAAGTGAAGCACCTGTTAAACACTTATTACACACATGTTGATTAAACTACCACACAGTCTACCACTGTGCCACTAGGCATCATGAAGAGACAGACATACTGAACTTGAAGGCACTCTGAACTAGAAGTGCAAACCTCTACCAAAACTCAACAACTCTAACTTGCTGTTACACCCAAAGACTTCATTCCTATCACTTCCTGTCACTTACATTTTAAGTTTAATGAATTTATCGACTCTGCAAACATACCCTTACAGTGTGGAATCAAGGTTCTATCTCCATTTCATAGTTATGGCTAAAAAATCATAATCGTCACATGGCAGAAATCCCAGATCCAGATCACCACCAAAATAATCATTTGACCTTGGTCCAAGGCATCTGTCCACCAAATTTCATGAAAATCTTTTCATAGGTTTTGAGATATCCTGTTGACCGCCAGACAAACAAACTATAGTAGTAGTAGTATTATCACTACAAACTAAACTACTAGAAAATATAAGCTCCTTGGTGGAGGCAATAAAAACTGCTAAAAGGCTAAAAGAGAACAGGATGTTTGGTAATGTCTGTGAGGTCATCTATGGGATGTAAAAATAACAAATCTATCAATTATAGCGACAATCACACTATAGAGTAAGGATCGTACATTAGGCTGGCTAAACTTGCTATAAATGTGTTTCTCTATACACCCTTAGTTGGAAATAGTGGCTTAGTCTTTACAATGAAAGCCATCACATCAATCATTGCACAATATTGAACCCATAAATTTCCTGGTGAATGTCTCGCTCATCACCTGAGCTTTGCCTAAATGCTAACATAGGCCAAGTTGGCTTTGTGAGACTCTGACATGCTCGGGATCGTTGTGCAGAGCTCTGGGCTTTACCTAGCAGCTGACAGGTATGTGGAATCACATGGGACGATAAAGTGGCTCCACCTTGGCGATGACACCCCATAGCGTAGGGCGACTCCAGGTTCAGCCCAGGGGAGCCACATCCCCAGCCCTCCCCACAGGAGTAAACCTTTCAGCAGCCTGTTGTCTGAGAAAAGCCTCCCTCCCTCACCACGCTCTCGCTCTGACACTAGCCCGCTGTGTTAACTCTGTATGGTTGAGCGCTGGGTGTATGCAGCCGGGTTTTTCCTCTGTTTGTTTAAGAGCTTAAGCTGGTGAACCCCGGCCCTCTGGAGTCCCGGGACTTCATACCACGAGTGCTGCTCAGCCCGTGAAATTCAATTGTGTTCAAAGTCAGCTTTAGAAGCCAAACATTTCACTAATTAGAATATCTAAAAATGAGTTTGGTTACCAAAAAAAAAAATTACCTCTGTGTGCAGTGATTTTTTCACTGGAAAAAGAGACGGATATACAGTTAAAATATATCTTGTATGTAAGAAAAGGAGGACACAACTTTAAAACATCAACAATTTCCATGTCTTTTGAGTTTGTTATTCCTGTCTCTCTGGTTGTATCCACCGATTATGATGATGGCTTATATTTTGCATGCTGAAATCACAGGTCAGCCTTTGTCTGGACAACATTTACATCTCTTAACACAGCTGGCTTGTCCAACCACTGGCGCAAAACAAACAAGGAAGCAAGGTAGAAAAACAACATGTAGGTTAAGTTACCACTAAAGAGGTCTTTTAGTATTAAACGTCAAAACAACATGGCCCATTTTGGACGTTTTAAAATAAACTGAGGTCTACTTCAGAAGTGGATTTGAATATTAAGAGGAAAAGATGTTTGTTTTGACAGTTCAGGTCATAGAAACTAATAAGTTCCCGAATAGAATAAATCTGATAGGTGCAGATAAATACAACAAGGTAATAAACGTCGGTGAATGGTCAAAATTCTGTGCTGACTTTTGATCAGCAACTGGTAAGATGTTTTAACTGTCAGAGAATAGACTCTGATGTAGATAGTTATTTTAAGCCCTTTCAGTATGTCAGGCATTTGAATTTCATAAAACAAAAATGTCAAAACACTTGAAATAGAAATTTCCACTACAAAGCATGTGCACTTTGTAGAACACGAACAATAGTCCCTTATAAAGCTTAGGTCAAGAGCATGTGATATGTTTAGAGGAGGTGTGGCCCCTCAGGTGCTCTGTGAAGGTAATACAGTCTCCAGGTAACTCAGACTGACTCATTCTCACACACACCTTGACGAGCACACATGGTGTTCCCTCACCTTCACTTCTCAACTTTACCTGAACACCCTGGGGATAAGCTGAATACTCATTGCACGTATTGAAACAGCATCTTTTGGAAAGACTGTTAAATTCACCGCGTTTGAAGAATTGCATACTTTGGGCTCAGAGACAGTGAGTAGTTAAAAACAAGTGTAATCTTTCTGGCATGATTGTCTGTTGGTTAGATCTCTTGTTTTGCTTTCCTCTGTCCCACGTCTAATCTATTTCCTTGGACATACTGTGGCAGTAATAGTATTGTGCAGCATTTACAGTAAGTTCACTTCATCATCAATCTTTTTGGGGACATTTTGAACCATCCATGACAATGCCAGTGGTCAAAGTGGAGAAAGATTCTCCACCAGAGATCTCCTTGCCTGCCTCCAACCCTTCACCCCAGACAGAGGAGCAGCCCCGTGGCCGGAGAAGGAAGAGACCACTCCAGCGAGGGAAGCCCCCCTACAGTTATATCGCACTTATCTCCATGGCCATAGCCAACTCCCCTGACCGCAAGCTGACTTTGGGGGGCATCTACAAGTTCATCACAGAGCGCTTCCCTTTCTACCGGGACAATTCTAAGAAATGGCAGAACTCCATCCGCCACAACTTAACCCTCAATGACTGTTTTATCAAGATCCCTCGAGAACCGGGGCGACCAGGGAAGGGCAACTACTGGGCCTTGGACCCCAATGCTGAGGATATGTTTGAGAGCGGCAGTTTCCTGAGGCGCAGGAAGAGGTTCAAGCGCTGCGACTTTAGCACCTATGCTGCATATGTCCATGAGTCGCCTGTTTTCTCTCCTGTCCAGATTGCCCGATCAGCAGCATATACCAACTCAGTCTACCCCAACATGGCGGTCAGTCCAACCTATGGGCAGCAGCTACCTTCTGCCTACTACCCCTCCCCATCACCTCCTGGGTTTGGACCTGGTCAAAGCCGCATGTTCAGTATCAATAACCTTATAGGGCATATGGCTCCATCCAGCGGTCAGGGGCCAGAGGTGATGCAGCAGCCCAGCCGGAGCTTCAGTCCTGAAGGGGATCTAAATGGATCCAGTCCCTGCAGCCTGGGAGCTCCAGGCTTCCAGAGCCAACCATGTGGAGGGGCCGTGCCGTCCCGCACTTCTACCCATCCTGGGTTCACCTACTCTGGGCCAAATGGCCACCCACACCACCATGCTACCCAGGGCTCTTATGGACAGGGCCACACCCAGGGGTATGGAGTGGCAGGACGCCTCCATTCCTCAACCCCAGGGTCTTTGGAGACAGTGGACCATTACGGCAGAGCGTCCCCAGTCCAGTTAGGCTCTTTCTCCCAGTATAACGGTGCTGCAGGTCCTATTGCCAACACTGGGGGTTACCTGAGACACCCCACATACCCAGGGAATATGGACAGGTTTGTTTCTGCTATCTAAGCTACTGATTGTGCAGGAGAATGTAGAGGAAATTTTGTTCTGGCATCTTGTACCATGTTACCAAAATGTCAGAGACTTGAGGATGGTAAATGAACCTGACATTTCTGGAACTGTTGCAGTGATTTTTCTTTTCTTTTTCTTGTGATTAACGACAAACACGAAACTAAATAGACTGAGTAAAAAGACGTCTTTTGCATTGTGATCTACTATATATAAATAATATATGGACTGCAAGGCACTTCAGTTTAATATAAAACCAATATTGAGTAAAACATTTTCCATATAGATGGTGATTTATTTAAAGGTCAAGACTACTTGACAGCATCAAAGCATCAAATTCTCATAATGTCTTCTGTGATTACAAGCTTTTTTTCATGAGTGGAATGTGTAAGTTTAATTCAACATTATTGGTGAGTTCAAATCCAACAGACTTAAAAAACATTGTATAAATTATTGTGCTTCACGTTCATTGGCTTGGTGATAAATGGCTCGTTTGAAGAACATGTGTTTGAGTGTTTTCATGTATTTTGTTGGCAAGTGGTAAATGCATATAAAACGTTGCCTTCTATGGAAATAAATAAAATGTGTTCTTTAAGTTTAAGAAATATTTACTTATTAATGTATTGCAGCCATTAGCCTTTCAAGTAACTATGCCAAAATGTCAAATCAGACTCGAGAACATTGTTCTAATAATTAAAATTATGATTTTCCACAATAGTGAGTACAAACAGATCCAGTAAAATAGCTTTGCCTTTAAAAATCCCCCAATTCCTTCCTTTGTGATAGCTTGCATTGCTTTGTACCCTGTTTCAGCTCAGCTGAGTTTGAAGTGTTGTCTGGAGCCACAGCATTATCAGTCACCATGACCGGCCTCAATTATCATGTTCAGACATCGACACAGCACTTAGACAGCCACAGTTAATCTACCACACAGATCCACTAATCAAGGAAATGAATTGACTTGGAACCTGATATTTTAGCCTATAAGGCTAAGTAGTGTGAGTCTTTTATCCAAACACAAGTCCCATTTTGACACCGAGATAAGATTACACACGAGACAAGAAGAGGCACATAAGGAAACTCTTTATTGCAGTCAGCACTTGATTCTTGCAAACTAAGAGAGCAATGAGTAGACGTCTTCTAAATACTCCATCTTCACCAAGGGACATAACAGGGGACATGTTGTTAAACTGGAGTGCAGTTGAATAGGTGAATTAGATGAGGGTGACAGTAATGAATCAACAAATGATGGATGTCGACAATTTCACTGATAGAATAAATTATTACAAAAAAATAGAACTTGGCTCGAGGTAACAATAATAAAGCCCATATAGGGCAAAGATTTACTTGACACTGCTGCAGCACTGTGGTTGACATGTTGCATGATATAGAGCATGTTTCTAGTGTGGGCTTTTCTAAGAAACAAACATGTCATAAATGTATTTATTTAAGTGCTTTAAACTCAATAAAATATAAATGTACAGAATAGCATGAGACCTATTTTGTGGGCAACCTTTTCATACACTGCATGAGCATGGGAATACATTGTAGAAAACGGCGTATTTTGACTGTGTGGGACAATTGTCCTGATAAAATGGAGAAATGGCACCGGTATTTGTTCCAGCAGTCAGTTGGTCCATCGCTACAGATGTGACTATAAAAGAGAAAACTGCTGTGCATTGAGTAGCAGTGAGCTGGAGCTTGACAGAGAGTTTAGCTTACATTAGACAATTGTACATGACTATGATTGCACCTGTCTGACTTTCACTGTCGACTGCTGAAATCTGCAGTAAGGAAAAAAAAAATCTACCATGGCAGATAGGCAGATCAATACATTCTGATTGAAATTCTTTATGTACTATATTTCTTGTCATGACCTAAAATTAAAACATGTACATAATTTGGAGAAAAAAAAAAATCATTAGTATTAAAGTACAATTTTTACAACTTTTTCTTCTTTTACTGAACTCAGCTTAAACCGCTTTTATAAGAAAGCAGCACAATGAAATATCAGCCATATACGACCAAGGAAAATATTACCTTACTATTGACTGAATGTGAATAATAAAACTGAATGTAAGACTTTAAGACTTTCTTAATACCACTTGGAATGAAATCTAAGACCAATTTCACATTTGAAAACAACTGCATGACTGGAACCCAAACTGGACACACAAATGTTTTTTAACTGTACAATTACCTTTGCTCTCATACTGTAGCAAAGAACAAGTAGGAGAAAAAAAAGACACCATCACCATTAATAAAGATTCATTTATTTTCAAATTTCATTTTTTATTATACAAAAAGCTAAACGAAGAATGAAAAGACTTTCAGCCTGGAAAAGTTAAACTGTATAAATACAATAAAACAGAAATTACAACAAAGATTGTGTCAACCGATATATTCAGCAAGCTGTTTGAGTTGTTTACAGTTCTTCACTACCTCTGGCACGGACTGCAAGGTCTGTGTGGTGAAAACAAAGAAGAAAACATCCATTACGCAAGTGTCCATACCATACACTCTTGACAACATACCAAATGCACAAGGCAGTATTAAAAAGCATCAAACCAAAAACAAGATCCACCTCTCACCTTTCTGACTGTATCAATCATGCTGTCTAGTATGCGAAGCTCACTTTCCATTTTCTGCTCATTGGTTTGGTGGACAATTTGCTGTAGAGACATGAGATCATAAACAGAATGGCTTATATCCTCGCTTTAAAGACATTTCTGAGCTCCTTCACTGGCATCATGCATGAAGACAATTTCATCTACTTCCAAGAAGAGGAGAAACATGTCAGTATATAGCCAGTACTTACATGTCTCTTTGCTCTTTCCAGGAGCTTAGCCCTGGCCTCTTCCACCACCTGGAGGCTCCCCTTAAGTTTCTCCACCTAGGGATGGAATGAAATTGATGTATGTTAGGGAAAATGAGAACTGAGGTGTCAGGGTCAAACCACCCGTGGGCAGGAATAGGCTGAAAACATTATTTGAATGAAGCACAAATGTAAGCTTTAAAGAAAGAGATGGGGAAAAATAAATGATGCATTCATGTATTTATGTACAACTTTACTTTTATAGAGTATCTGGTGCTACATACACCGTAAGTTCCTGGATAGTACCTCTTTCAGTAAGCGTATCTTCTCATCCATGAAATGTGCTGGATTAGCTGATTGGCTTCCAGCTTTCTTCAGCTCTTCCCTGAGAGCTTGAGACTCCACCTGTGACTGCTGGAGAGAGCGACGAAGCTCAGCCACCTCCTTACGCAATTCCTACACAAAATTGAGAAAGAAAAAAAATACACTGTTACACACGGCTGACCTACTGTACCAGCGGGACGTTTTTAAAGAATTTCAGCATTCTGATTTTGTTCCTTACGCTGTTGTCAGTCTTGTGTTTATTTAGAAGTTCCCGGGCCTCGTTTATTTCTGTGAACAACTTTGTCACCGTTTTTTCATCCTATATGAAGAGAAAATGTATTTAAGGAACATGTGAGCCTTTTTCTGAGCTTGGCTGGATACTTTCTGTCAGTCAAAGCTTTTATAGCTACTCTTTTTAAACTGTGGTAGTTGTAGCTGAAAGCAATGCAGTAATATAATTCTTACCTGAGCCTTCTGCTGCAATGCCAGGTTGCCCCGCCCTACTTGACTGTTCAGACGGCTGAGCTGATCCTTAAGCTCCCACATCTCAGCCTTGTGTCTGCTGGCTGCAGCCTGCTGCTCCCCCTGCAGACCAAAGCTGGAACAATGCATTGGACAATGATATAAAGAAAGCACTACATAGGCTGCCTATTTATTATCACTTATCTAAGTGTATGTAAAATTAAGAATAAAGCTCTTTTCTTGACATACATGGTGTTGTGCAGCTCTTCCAGCTGAGCATCCTTGTGCTGTTGCACCAATTTAAGGGTGGAGATGAGCTCAGAGACAGTGTTGCCCAGGTCAGCCAGCAGCTCCACCACATTGCTCTGCTCCTCCTCTGGCTCAAACTCCACCTCACCCAAAGTCTTTTTAGGGGTGACTGGCGCAATGCGGGTGAAGGCGCTCGTCTCACTGAACAAAGCTTCACACTGGGGCTCTGGCATGTCTGAGGAGACTGAAGAGACAGTGAACTACAACTTAGCTTTTAAATTGCCCAAGGTGATTCGATTAGATGAAACTTGAACCCTCTCCAGATGGCATTTGTATTACCAGGGGAGGTCAGTAAGTTGATTTTGCCCGTGCACATCGGTAAAATCAGTAAAACATCCAGACGATAAAATAATTTAATGGGGGAATGTGGGAATGGGTCACACAATGTCACCCACAGAACAGCACAACAGGCAAAACTCTCTACAAATGGCTCCAATTCATTCTAAAGAATAATACTGCGCTGGTTATATGGCCTTTGTAATCCAGATGCCGGGAAAGTCAGTAATTCGATGTTAACATTACCCAAGGATGTCAGAGTTACCTCAAAATACATTAGGTAATTGGTTTTACCAGGGTAACCGGGGGAGAACACTGACATGTCCTGAGGCAATTACTAAAAATCAGATCCCGCAAGGTAATACTAATGCCGTCCAGAGAGAGCTTTACATAAAAATTTTCCCTGTGGGAGAATTGGGTCATTGCAGTAGCAGAGAACACAATAAAGATATGAATAGAACAACTACATAGTATTGAAGAAAACAGAACAAACAAATTACAACTAAAGAACACATCACATGCAAAGCCCCCTCATACTTTAACAATGTTACTGTTGAACCTCTCCTTAAGAAATGTACTTTTGACATCTCATTCCCCAAACAAATACAGACCAATCTCTAAATTTCCATTCCTGTCCAAAGTTTTGGAAAAAAACAGTAACCAAATAATTGGGTACTTTTATGAGCAGAAATGGTCTCTGAGAAGTTTCAATCTGGTTTTAGCACTGAGACAGCCCTTCTCGAGGTGAGTAAAGCATTTTGTAACACTGGTTTGATAAATGCTCTATAAATAAAGGTCACTATTATTAGTAGTAGTAGTACTAGTAGTACATGTGAGTGTGCACATTATTTTGTCTATGAGTGAGGACATAGAGCAAGCCAAAGCATTAAGACATTTGGGGTGCGGTACAGTACCTTGTCCAGCAGATGTCTCTGTTTTCATGTCTTCCCCCTTCTCAGCAGTTAATGCAACCATAATGCTGTCTACAAAGGAGCTGGAGGGGTGACGACGCTCAAAGTTGAGGAATGGCTGCGACCCTTTATCGTTAGAGTTTTCTGGTTTCTGAAAAGCAAGTCATATAATTCGGCATGGAAAAACAAGTATAGATTCTGCACAGTCTCACCGTGCATTTATGGTGGTGACATATAGTTCATTGTTAGTGTGAACTTTTGCTGCTGAGGCAGTGGATTTCAATCCTGGTCCTCGGGACCCAGAGTGCTGCTGGTTTTCTGTCCTACCAGGTAGTTCATTTCATTCACCTTGCTTTCCAGCTGTAAAATAGTCCTTGATTAGGATAGAATAAAAACCAACAGCACTCTGGATCCCTAATATGTGGTGAAAGTTGGTTGAGTTCTATATTGGGTTGTGTTTAGCAGTTTCTGTACATTACCTTGTTATTGAGAGTTGCGTAGAGCTCATTGGTTAGTCCTCGCAGTGTGTGGTGCAGCAAGGTAACATCAGTAACTGCCTGAGCCAGCTTCTCTCCAAGGTCCAGCTGGGTAGCGTTAGCTCTGGACCGTGTGGTTTCGAGCTCTTCCTTCAATGTTTTGTTCTCAAGCCTGTGGACACAAACACAGAAATTCCTTTTCATTGAGAATACACTGAGTATATTGGAAAAATGCTACTCAGTAGTAGGAAAAGTTTAGTATGATGTGCTTTTTGGGGTATTCCACATTCAATTATTGGCACTTTATCATATGACCCAAATCAGCAGAAGTTCATTATAAGTTTGAAAAATTAGTGTTATGCGTTGAGGCTTACAGAAGTTGATTGAGGGATCCTTTTAGGTCCTCACACTGGATGTTCCTCTCCCTGAGCCCCTGCAGGTTGGCTCTGAGGGTACGCTCGCTATCGGTCATCTGCTCCCTCGCCAGCTCATTCTCCATCTGCAAGAACTGACACAGATACAACACCAACAATCAACCCTAAAAGAGAATTCACAAGCTATTCCTATGCTGACCTAGAGTACCTAAGTGTGCACATGAACAAGTCTCTCCCAGAGGCAGACAATACACAAAGATAATGTCCTGTCATCAGGTGACATGTTGCAGAGCTCTGCTCCACTGACTAGGGATAATCTGTGGATTCACAAAACTTTTAAACCGTTTACAACAAGTTATAGAATCCAACTGTGTGAGAAGTGGGCGCGGAAATAAAATTGTTACATTCTGTATTGAAAGAAATTCTGCAATAACTGATGTTAGGTCTATGGTTTTTACTAAGCACTCTGTGACAGGAGAAAACATGACCTTTTTCCCTGCCCCTGAGGGAACCAATTGAATCAATCAATTACCTCAGGCTATATAGGCTCTAAATAAATCAATAAATTAAACCACAGGGTATAAACTTGATCTTCGTTATTAAGCAACCACTACAGATACAACAGATTTGTTTTTTCCATTTACAGAGAAATTTTAGTCACTTTTTCAGTGACTAAAATTTAAATCAGTTCTCATAGTTAGCTGATTTAGAGACCACCTTTCTTATAATGTAGAATGAAACTCCTTTGGAGTACGCGTATTAGAGATCCACTTCATGGACACTAACAGTATTCAAGGTGATTTTTTACCTTGCTGATTTGGCTACTTTATTTATTAATGAATGTATTGGCTGTTAGCCTTAATGTAAATGTGAGTGTATAAGGCCAGATAAATTTTCCTGTGTCCACAAAATCATTTTCAGAGCAGTAACTCCAGTCTCATGATGACATCACAGGTGTGTCTTGTTTCTATAGTTTCTATCAGTTGGAGAAAAATGTTAATGCATGCACATTTGTATTGAACTGTCCAAGATCATAGTAATACCACATGTACATTTTGTTTCATTGCATTTTCCCATTAATATACCAGGGCACTGGAAGAATTTTACAGATACACTGAACTCATTTTAGCATAATGGTGCCAACAGAATACACAGGAAAAAGTTCTGAAGAAACACATACACACACCACAAGCTAACCTCATTCATTTCCCGCATGCTGTTGAGCTGTGTGCGGACATCCTGGAGCTGCTGGATCTGCAGGCTCTGTGTGTGAGAGAGGGTCTGCAGCTGGTTGAGCTGCTCCTCACTATGGGCCAGAGCCTGGCTCAGCTCACACACACGCTGCTGCGACTGGCCCAGTGATGCCTCCAGTCTGAACATGACAGACACAGACACAACAGGAGATGGGAGTTGAGTTTGTTCCAGTGTTTCCTGTAGATTGTTTGTAGATGTGGGGGAGTGGGAGTAACTTTGGCTGAGACCAAGGTTTGCTTCTGGCCCCATTCCAGTTATGTGTTGCAGTTTAAGAAGGGCCCTTTGTATATTTATATTATCATATATGGACAGTTGTGCTGTTCCTTTACAAAGGGTTCATACACCTTTTTGCTAATCAAACTCAATGACTTTTCCAAGAATATTCCATGGCGTAGCACAGTTTCCATGACCAATATTTGTCGTCAGTCTATGTTGGTGGCCCTGCACCGCTTATATTCACACAGCTAGCTGAATGAATGTAAATGAAACAGTGATCACTTTACTACAACTACAAATTAGGTATATCGTAGAAATGACTGGGCACCGTTTTTTTTTTTAAAAACGGTTCTGGCCGTGTAGAGTTAAGTAGACTAAATCACAATCATCACTTACTCGTCTGCCCTGTCATTGGCTTGCTGGATGTCTTTCGATGACTGCTGCAACCTAAAAAACAATAATAGATTATAAAATATTCCAAAAAACAAAAGATTGAGTACTAGAATGCAGCATTTTAGCATATGAGTATTTTTTTGTTTCTTCAAGCTTCCTCTTCGTACAAATCTTTCCCTATCATAATATACTTTTTTATGAGCAGAGTTTTGCCATCAACAGCACAGTGTTGTTGTGGTGATCTTACTTGGTTGTCTCAACACCAAGGGCCTGCTCCAGGAAGGTGTAGGAGGCCAGGGTAGAAGAAACTGTGGCAGACAGCTCTGTCACCTTCCTCTCCAGCTGAGCCCTCTCTTCCTCTCCCTCACTCAGCTTCTGACGCAGCACACCCATCTCTGAAGTAGAACACAGGGAAAAGAGAAATGTTTGCAAATACATAGCTTAATGTAAGAAGACAATTTCACAGTGTACAGGGGCTGTCAGGAAATGAAATGGTAGAGTGAAATGAATAGCTAAAGCAAGAGTTCATGTTTAGTATTTCTGTTTTACCTGAGGTCATGATGGTCACCTGTAGATTTAAGTCTCCAATCTGTTCACTGGCATCTTGGAGATTCAAATTAGCTTGGTTCAATTCCTCTTGGATCTGTTGTGTACAAGTTGATTGAGATACTAATCATCTTCATCATGCCAAGCCAAGTCATTCTTACATGGTACAAAGAGAAAAAAAGTGCAGGGTATGAAGCATCCCAAATGATAGTGGCCTGACCTGCTCTCTCTCCTCAACAGCTTGGTCTCTCGCAGAGAGATGCTGGTCCCTCTCTCTCAGAGCAGCAGCTGCCTTCTCGTTCAGCTTCAAAAGCATGGGAGCAGTCTTCTGGAGAAGGCACCAGACTGTTTGGAGCTGTGAAGAAATGACCAACAGGCAGCAGGCTGAGCATCATTTCATTTAAAACAAAGTTGTAATTGTTGTTGTCATACATCCACTACATAGATGGGGGAATTATATGATTCAATATTGAGCTACTGCCTCTGTATCACAGATTAAGTTGCAATTTAAACAAAATGGTATATGAGAAAACCTTGTTAAGTTTGTTGTATATACTTGGTTATATCAGATTATAGTTAAAACTGATATAAATCTTTCAACTATCACAATGTTCTGTATGAAGATATTGTTACATGCTTCCAGCACTAACTTGAATCTCTAATGAAAAAGACAAATAGCAAATTGTCCTGACCTCCTCTGTCAAACTGGATTGATCATCCATGGTTTTGGTCAAAAGATCAGAAGCTGAGTTGAGGGATTCCACATAGGCCTTGTTTAATGCAACCTGTATTGATAGAAGAAAATAAAAACATGAAATCAGACTCATAAGATGAATGTTATGCTGACTAGGACTGCAATGCTGTTCATGCATGTGTGTTGGCTGCACCTGTTCTGGGTAGGTCTTGGTTAGAGCAGCCATGAGTTCTTGAGAAGACCCCACACTCTCCTCCAGCTCTGAGATTTGCATGGCACAGTGCACTCTCAGCTGTTCCACCACACTGAAGGCCTGAAAATAGACCATCAGACACACACTTTAGGATTTATATTCCTAGAATGAAGACTGGTATGAAAAGCACACAGCACACTCACAATGTCAGAAATAACTTTGGACATTGAGATTTAGGTTCTTCCCTGAGTGTACTGCCTATACATTGATCCAGTGTGCCACCAGAGTAGAAAACTCTAACCCTGCTAGACAACAAGTATTGGCCCAGTGTTTAGAAATAGTGCCTTTATCATAACAAAATACCAGACAAACAATCGTTTTAGTGTTGCAACCTGCAGTAGAACCAAAATTGGGACCAGGATGTAGATAGATGTGGAACCAAAACCAAAAATGACCTCCAACTACTAAGGCCACAAAACAATTACAGATGAAACACTTACTGCCTCCTTGGCTGTGAGGGCTGTTTCCATCTGTTGCCTCATGTCCTCTCTGTGCTGAAGAGCATCTCTGACCTTCTGCATCATCCTAGTCTGGGTCTCCTTTGATTTCTCATACAGGGACTTCATGTGACCATACTGAACAGCAAAGGGCAATACACACGGTAAACTCTTATTGCACGTAAACATACACAAATGTTGCAGTATACACAAATAGCAATACATGCATAATTGCCCAATGGCTAATTAGACAAATGAGAAAAGCAGTAGAAGTCATGACACATGAATTAGGCGTTTACCTGTGTAACGAGGCTATCATGGTCCTCTCTGACAATGTCTCCTATCTGGTTCATGTTAGAGAGAGCTGCATCCATGTCAGAACTCAAGGCAGTCTGTTGGAACAAATACACACAAAGCCACTCAGTTCAACATTACTAAGGGACAAGAAAACTGCCTCAATACAATTTTCATTTTTATTTATGGAGCTTAAATCAACAACTTTTTCCACATGGAGCATAGGTCTCACCATGGTGATCCTACTGTCCTGCATACATTGGATGAGGCTCTGTAGAGATCTTTCGTCCAGTTCCAACTCACGAATCCTGCCCAGAGCCGTCATATATAGGTCTCTGTATGTTGTGGTCTATTAAAATGAATACATACATATATCAATAAAAAAACAAATATTACCACTTCCATGAAGAATCAGTACAAACATTACACTAAATATTATCAAACTCTCAAACTTGGGTGACAACTCTTAAGTCAAAGTTGGCTTTGATAAACACCTGAAGTTGTCCAAAACTGCCCTTACCTGATTGAGTTCAGTACGGTCTGTCTGCACTAGCTTGTCCCTGAGCTCTGAGGGCGCAGGGCCCACAGCAGGACATCCATGTACCCTGGCTGCAGCCAACTGCTGCACCAGGGCCTCCACCATGATCATGCTGGACCTCAGCCTCTGCTCCAGCTCTTCTCTGGGGAGACACTCCAGGCTGCCTGGGGGTAGACTGAGACCACATCAACAGAAGGTATGTGAGAAACAGACAAAGAAAGAGGTGTACGCAATCAAAAATGATCACTGGCAATATAAACTAAATAGCAATTTCAGGGCTTACACTCACTTCCACAGGAGAGGGTCGGTAATAGTGCAGGTGTCAACCACAGAGAACTCCCTTTTCCTCTCAAACTGGCCTGAAGTATTGAAGCTGCGGTCTACCAGCTTCACAGGAGTGGTGCCCACACAGACACTGTGGGATTCTGCAGGAGTACTACCCGTTGATGTGGCCATGTACGCAGCAGGAGGTGGAGCAGGAGTAGAGACAGCAGCAGGGTCCATCTTCCCTGATGCCAAGATGAGGAACTCGGCCATCTGCCGGAGCTGCTGCTGCAGGGGACCATTAGGAATCAAGGGGATATCCAAAACCCCTTTGTCCACTTCAGTCAGAGGCACTGCACAGGGCTTCTCATCCCTACCCTCAACTCTCTCTGTTACTGAGGCTGGCTGGGTCTTATGGCAGTATCTAGTACGTAATGCTGTTGAGTTGAACAATGGACAAGGCATGGGGCTCTCCAAGGGCCCTGTCCATAGTGCAGTGGGGTCTGGGATAACAGGGGGCACAAAGCTCTTTTCACCTTCCAGAGCACAATCTTCAGCCAAAAAATGGTCCAAAGTAAAATCCCCTTGAGCCTGTTTTCTGGCTAGTGGGGTTCCCCGAACGACTGGACTGAGGAGTTCAAACTGCAAAGCAGTTGCTACCGACGGGAATTCTGGCAGCTCCTTCCGAACATCTGAGAGGTTCTCTGCATGTGGCTTTTCTGGAGAGTTAGAAAGAACAGGTCCATTTCCAGAGGAGCCTAGGGCACTGTCTTTTGACCCGCTGGACTTCGGCGCCCCACTCTTGGAATGCACATTAGAGTCACATTCTGGATAACCCTGCACTTCCACAGATATGGAAGTCCTTGGTAAAGCCTCAAGCGGATTGCAGACAGAAGACTCAGTGCCTTGAAGCATGGAAGATAATGCACTGTCTCCAGCATGTAACACATCTTTTTTTAAGGTTTCTTGGACTTGACAGTTTACATCTACATCATTTGCTGCATTTATAGATGTATGAACCAGTGAGGATGCACTAATAGTTGGTGGGGCAATATCTAACACAGCTTCATCACCCTCCACATGGCAGTTGTGGTATTCACAATCTTCTTGGATGTCACCCTGTATGATGCCAGCAGGTACATTGTTGCATGGGAGTTGGCAGATCACAGCCTGGTCGTTGGGTAGAGGGAAAGTCTCATCTGACTGTTTGGTGCCATCTGAAAGTTCAACTTCACCTTCTGCGCAGATGAAAGAATGGGACATGACCTGTCTTTCAGTCTGGCTACCACCTACCACCAGACTAGCTTGTTCTACCTCACCCAGAGCATCAAGGGTGCATGGTAATGGCTCGTTGCCACTTGGAGATGATACACTTTCAATATTACAATAGGGGTGATCTGAATGGTCATTACTGGGTTGCAGGTTAGAGTCAACAGACAAAATGCTTAGGTTTATGCTGTCATTGTATGACACACTGGTGTTAGCAAACTGTCCGGTCAGTAGAGGAACGGTTTCATCTGCAAGTTTGGTGCCATCTGAAACTTCAATCTCCCCACCAGTGCAGACAAATGATTTGAAAGTTATGTCACTCAGTCCATCAGCAGGTATTTCAATGTCATCTGGAGTCTCAGAGAAGGTGTTGAGGGGGGTGATAGAAGAGGCCAGACCATTTTCAATGCTACAGTAGGGATGATCTGTATATTCCACTTGGCATTGTTGGCCACAGTCATCAGGAAAAACACTTGAATTTACACTGTTGCATTGTAAGGGGTCCCCAAGCTCTGCCTTAGGCAAAGGGATAGTCTCATCTTGCAGTCTGGTGAAATCTGAAACTTCCACCTCACCTCCATAACAGGTGAATGATTTAAAAGTGACATCTTCCTCTCCACAGAAGTCATTCTGGAAAACTCTGGACCCTTGTGTGGCACGTGTATCATCTAAGTTGCCAGAGGCAGGTCTCATGTTTGAAATTTCACTGAGAGATGCTGCATTAATGATACCCAAGGAAGCATCTCTTTCAGGATTATAATAGGGATGTTCCATGTGGTCATTGTATGACTGGGGCATCATGCTGTCAGAGATAACTGTATCTTCTGTTTCACAAGTGGTCTTCGTAGCCTGCTCCTTAGGTAAAACAATACTGTCATCTGCCAACATTTTAGGGCCTGCAATCTCAACCTCACCACCAGCACAGATGAAGGATTTAAATGTTATGTCTCCCAGTACACAAGCTGTCTCAGCAGTAGTAGTGGGAACTTCCTCAGTTAAGACAGAAGAACTTGCTTCTATCAGTTTGGTTGATGGAGGAGAGTGCAAGTATTGGTCTGGATCACAGAGAGGAAAATCACTCTGTGGATTAGATTGAGTGGAGGGTTAGAAAGAGTATTCAAAGAGACAAAGAAAACAGACAGGGGCAATGCTTTTCAGGTGCTAGTATACACTTACCTTTGTCATTTTAGCTTCATCTGCATTGGGCAGAGAGCTTGATTTGAGCCTGGAGGATGGAGTTGAGACACACAGGATTTCATTCTGCAGACTTCTGAAAGGGGTGCGCTCTCCACATCTGGTGGAAGGCTAATATGAACAAAAAACGGACAAAATATTATCAGCTTGCTCAAATGCAATTTAATATTGTCTATCTTGTGCCCGACAGAGTAGCAGTCTTACCAAGACCTCCCCATTTGAACTTGACTTCCTTGAGGACATTACGGAGTGCTAGGAAGACTAGCTGTGCACCTGCAAATAGAGAGAGAGAAAAAAAAATCATCTTGGTGGTAATGTGCTTTGAAAACCAAATCTTGGTCCACCTAACCTTAGTCCCCTTATAACTGGTTAATTGATCGATGGTGAAATGAAACTAACATTAAGTCTGTTTCTGACAGAGAACAACGTTAACCTAGCTAAGACGCTATTAAACCTAGCTTAGCTGACTAACTGCTGTTAGTGCCCCAAAGAAAGCAACTGACATTATACTTTTTAGTCGTGGCAGCTGGCCAAAGTAACCTTATTTGCCTACTGGCTGGTATACGTAACTTGGATATATAACGTTAACGTAACACTAATTTAAGACATTAGCTTGTTAAGAATATTGTTAGGACTTAACCTAACGTTAGTTAACTTGGGAGGCAACGTAACGTTGGTTACGTTAGTTTCCAAACGCCCTACGATGGTAATTTATCCCACTAACCTAACAATGAATTCCACGAGACAACCCTTAAAATATCGTAAAAATTATCCTCAAGACGTTAGCCAAATTAACGGCAACCACAATTGCAAAAGCGACAAGAATGAGGTAAACAAACCTAGTGTTTAGCCCGTCAACTTCAACCGCGTTTCATTCGAAACACAAATGTCTGCTCTGCTATTGGTCCATTCTTCTTCTTCTTCTGCTTCTTTTACTTTGGCACAGACTAGACACTTAGGCGTAGTGCTGCCCTCCACAGGAAGCTAAAATCTCTACTCTTATAATACTAAACCTTTGGGAAATTGTTTTGCTGCTACTAGAAAACGTTCTTGAGAATATAAGAAAAATACACTCCCAACTGTGTTAACTGTAGGATTTACCATAGGAAGCTTCTTTCCTTATTTAGGACATCTCAGCTGTCTTTGTCACTCACAGGTGTATTTTGTCAGCCTTAGCTGTACATTTGTCAACAGCTGTACTTTGTCATTGTTAGTTGTCAGTCTCAGGTGTACTTTTTAATACTTAGCTGTATTTAGTCAGACTTGTAGTTTGTGAAATCAGTGAAATATCTATTACAAACTATTTAGTGAGCATTATGTTTATCATTTGCCAAAAAAAATGCCAGTAAATGTTTTATACAATTCATCAAATTTTAATATAGTGTATGCTAATGCATGGAGTTTTATTTTATTAGGAATTAAGCCATCAAAACTAGAACTGCTGCAACAATATTTATAAAACTAGAGCAATTGTAACAATTGTTACTATACTCATCAAAAGCCCAAGGACAAATACTAAAAAATATTATCTAAAATTAAGTCATTAAAATTCACTAACAAGCTGTGGTTGAAGATGTGGTTTTCTTTTCAGTTTCTTGGCTTTTAAGTGCTCTGAGAGTGACCATCTCCTCTCCGGCTCTTTATTTCCCCTCAACCTTTAGTTTCTATCCTTGCAGCCCCACTGCCACTCTCACACTCACACACAAAGTTCTGGTTGCTGAAGAGTGATTTGATATTGGTAGAGGGAGTGGTACCAGTAGTAACTTACAGCAAGTAACAAAAAGCTCCACTTATGCAACAATGAGAAGTTGATCATTCAGCTTATTTTCACTAGGGGTTGAGGGCAATTTACTTACTGAAAATTAAGACAAAGCACAGGGAATTGGGAAAGCTTTTTAACACATTGTGAGAGAAAATGGTGTAGACACTCAGTAAACACTGTATCAGATGCATACTTGACTTAATTGTCAAGTATGTCAAACATAATTTACACCATCATAAAGATGCCTGGGGCAAGTTATTTGAATAAAAGGAGAACTACTACTACTACTACTACTACTACTACTACTACTACTACTACTATTTGTATGTACAAAAAAGTTGTTCTATTCATAGATTTTGTACCTGATCAAGAGATATAAACAAACAAAACTAACAGTCTGCACTATTAAAACATCCTGTCAGTTAACATTTACATATAACTAAGAAGAAAACAACCAGTCTGTCATTTCCAAATATCCATTTTTATTGTTGTCATACAGCATTAACTAATCTCTTGTCCTGCGGCTGTCTAAATGATCAATCATTAGTCTCAAACACACATTTGTAAGTAGGGAAATCACGGGAAAATATCTAGGTCAGGAGCAGTTGATAGGCTTGGTTCGGTTTCTCTAAGCACATGAAAAGTGAGACTGTTCAGCACTAGGGTTTTTCACGGTGAGGCCGAGTTGCGCTCTAGTGGTCGGACCCGCAGTACTTCAGCGAAGCCTTGTCCAAACCAGCAGGTGATGTCAGCCGTGTCCAGTGTGAAGAAGAATAATCTGTCTCCACAGCGCGTCCTCCTGTACACTGACCGAGGGTCTGCTGACAGCACCCCTCTGATGGCGGCCACAGCTTCCTCCGGGCCGCGTAGAAACTTGAACCTGGGTCTGTCACTTCCAAGAGGTCCTGTGAGGCAACAAGGTATTTTCAGTAGCGGCATTCTGTTCTACTATAAATGACTGCTTTCATTAGCACCTGTCACAATGGCACCCTCTTGTGGAGAAAAGTACATCTCTTTTCCCTAGCTGACAGGACACTTCTCCTGATAAATTCAAAGGACAAACTAGAATACTTCTACCAAAGTCTACTAAATTGGCTTACCAGATGGGTGTGGGGGCAGGAACTCCCCTAATTCCCTTTCAGCGTGGGGGGTGAAGCGCACCTCTAGACTAGTAACAGGGGGCTCCCTGATCCAGCCAGCAATGGTACTATAGGCCTCCTCCCCATAGCAAGGGCTGTCCACCATTGACTCTGGTAGCTTGGTTTTAGGTGAATCTGAAACCTTGTACTTCCCCTGAGAGCTCAAGTGGAAAAGGTCACCTTGGGTCACAAAGGCCTTGATATCCTCCAGCACAGTGGGGAGGTTTTTGGGCAGGGAAGGATAAGCATTGCCAATGGGAGAAGTTGAGCGTAAAGAATCATCTGTGCTCGGAATTTCATCGAAGGTATTGGTCGACTCAGCAGCTACCTCGGGCTGGTCTGTGTCCAATTCATAAGGCTCTAAGTCCATGCCCACCCTATTGTGGGGGGAGTCATACTCAGGGATGTAGGGTTTGATGTCCAGAACCGGGGTGCCAGCAATCATGTCAATGTCTGACAGATGCATTGTATCACCTGGAACACGAAGTTAGAAATGTGACTGTTAATAATAGAGTACACCACATAGGACAGTATCACTCTCAATCAGTCAGCTGTTTTGTTGCTGCTCTTGAATATGACTGCAGAACCAGTCAAGTGTGTCAGTATACCCCATTTAATTACAAGCAGAAAGACCAATAGCATGCCAACACTAATGTGGCTAGTCTGAACTGAATTCACACAC
>OOFE01049575.1:29333-43462 GCA_900323365.1 Monocentris japonica
ACAGACAGACAGACAGACAGACAGATAGATAGATAGATAGATAGATAGACAGACAGATAGATAGATAGATAGATAGATAGATAGATAGATAGATAGATAGATAGATAGATAGATAGATCGATCGATCTTGATTGTCCCAGAGGGGAAATTGCAGTTATGCAGCAGGGGGTGTACAAAGCAAGAAAGAAGCACAAGCACTATACAATATACAAGTTCAGAAAATCAATATAAAAAAAAATATACAATTAGTGCATATCAGTGGCAGAAATACACTAATTAGCTTTAGTGCAATGTACAGTTGTGCTATTTTGATTACATTAACATCTGCTTCTTCCACCCATGCTAACCTTTCCCCCCATATAAACATGACTCACTATGACACACACACACACACTAAAAGTCATTCTCTGCAGTGTATGACAGGTCGGTTGTTATGACGACCAGAAGGTCCTCAGGTTGAACAGTGTGGGGTATTAGTCGGACACAGATATTTTCTGTTCTCTGGATCAAGGAGTGATCAATTAGAAAAGTGTATGTATGTATGTATGTATGTGTGTGTGTGTGTGTGTGTGTGTGTGTGTGTGTGTGTGTGTGCCGTTCCAGGTAGTCCACTTCAACTGAAAATAAAGATTAACATTAACCAGAAGATGACTGCCTTGCAACTTTTCAGTTAAACTGCCACAAGGAACCATTTTTGCTGGTTTAGCACCGCTACATCCTGTACAGAGTAAGGTATACTGAGGTAAATTTAGCAGATGCATGTGACCTACCAGACATGGGAGTACTGTTGAAGGCCCATCAGAGCGTGCTCCGGGTTATTGAAGACACTCTTCTGGATGCGCAGCACTGCCCGGGAGGGGCCACAGATGGTGGGCTGTCTGGGCGTCCCGTTCTTCACCGAGAAACAGGAACTAATGTAACCAATCGGGACAGTCTGGATGTGTCCTGTAGTGTCACACAATTAAGAAGATTATTTAATATATTAGAGAAATTGGTAAGAGATTCGGGCTGCTCAAGGATGGAATAATTTTACATCCATTTGAAACATACAACATTTTACAAATTTTGCAATTTAAAAAAAAGAATATAACTTTTTGAGAAATGTCATCATTTGACAAATAAATATTCCACATTAAATTTGATGCATAACAATTTTTTCTGTGATTTTCGGGCAGGATATTCATGAACGTGCATTTGTCCTGATTGTTCAAACCAGACTTGAATTAGCTAACTCGAGGTTGGCTTTGTGGTACTCAGTGAGTCCGCCATCCAGTACAACACGGACTAGAGGAAAAGGAGAAAAACAGCGACCCCTGGCCAAACCTTAATTACGACACTGAGCAGTTACTTACTGGTGACAACCACGCCACAAACACACAACGAGTCACTCTATTTTATAGTTTTAAAAAGTGACCTGAAAAAAACATAATGGTGGAGCCTGCGTAAAATATCTGCCGAGCTGCACGTAGCAGCACGTTATACTGCCAAACAAAGACTAAATCAGAAAACTCGCACCATATAATTTATATGGATTGCAAAAATACATTATGTTTGTACAAAGGGTTTTGTTTTGAAATGTGTAACCGGAAGAAAGTCCTATCTGGCTGGTTCTTACCTTGTTCTAATGCAACCTGTTTAGATGGTGGTGGCGGCGGTGGCTGGCCTTTATCAAGTCCACCATGTCCAATCTCTGACACAACCGATTGGATGGATATCATATGTTTGCGATGAGATCTAACTGCACTGTCCAACAACTGCCTAAAGAGGAAAAAGACAGATATAAAACTTGAAACTGTTATACATGTCATTTTCTTGATACATGGCACCACGAGATGTTGCAAACATACCTGAGATTCTTGATTTCTTTTCGCATCAAAGAAACTTGCTGATTTAGTTTATCGACGTGGTCGCCACAGCAGTCGCACAGTGGGGACATCTTACTAGTAAAGCGCTAAAAAAAAAAAAAAGTAAGGAAATCCTTATTAAATTAGGTTTTAGCTGCGAAAATGAAAACAAATGCCTCTCAATGCGGAACCACGTGTTATTTCCAAGGAGGTTTCCTGTTGGCCAACCAGTAATCATTCACGTGACTATTTATTGTCCCGCTTCTCAGCTGAATAATGGACCTATTTATCACGATTTCTCATGTGTATGTTTTACTGTATTTTGTAATGTAAGTATAGCATGAAGAGCCCTAATAACAGCTAGTATGAATTAAGCACGAATGTTGTAAAGGTCACCGATAATGTTGCGCCGTACTGCATTTATTCAATTTGCAGACAGCAGAGGGTAGCCCTGAGCAAAGATGCTTCACATTTAGAAGATTTGTGGCTGATAACGATGATAATAATGACGACGGTTAAAAGAAGCCAGAAGCAATGTTCTTTTAATAGATGAAAAACAACTTTTACAAAATAATACCACAATTAAAAATACAAGGTCATCAATAATTGTCATACAATTTACTTTTAAATAGAAGCAGGCACAAATTGCTGTATACTTAACGCAAAATACATGGAACAAAATAGAATTTATAGGCTTCACAATAAAGCAAAAACTGAGAATAAATAAGTATACAGGTTTGGTTTGAATTCATACATTTATCAAATAAGCAATGCATATGCTTAACATGTTTGCTCTCATCAACTAACAGGCTGCATACTAAAAAGTGTTAACCAAAATAATACTCAAATACAAAACCTGACCAATAAGGATGTAGTTTGGCTTGCATCTTGTTCTAAACAGAGGCAGTATCTGAAAAGTGTATTTTAGAATTAATTTCCTGGGAGATATTCTTGTGGAGGCAGAGAGGATAAGGATGGAAACGTTTTATTTTGTCCAGGCATGTTGAGAGATGGTTCCTCACTCAAATCTACAAAAGACAGACAGTATACAATTAATAGTTCAGACAGTGAAAATCCAGATAAAACATCTATTGTCATAAAATAACTTCAGCCAAGCAATGTCTCAGAACGTATGTTTATGTTTTCCATTTTCATGCTATAAAGGCTTTAGGTATTACCTACAATGGCAATCTATTCCCCCCCTCAGTCATATCTCTCTTAATACCTTGGTCAGCTCTTATGTCTTGAGATGGCGAGATGTCTTCCTCCTCATCTGTGCCCAAGTCTTCAATAAGGACCTGGTCAAGGGCCTTGCTTCCCTGTGGCTCTGTGTAAATGGCCTCTACCTGGAAAGGAGCTGAAAAAGAAGCAGGAGCTGGAGCTGGGTCTGGGCCCGGAGCAGCATCTGGGGCTGAAGCTTTGGCAGGATCTTGAGCTGAGGCAGCAGCTGGAGCTGTACCTGAAACTTTGGCAGGAGCTGGAACAGGAACTGAGACTGAAACAGGGGCTGAATCATAGGCCAGGGTCAGGGTAGCTGGAGCTGGAGCAAGAGCTGGGGCAAGAGCTGAAGAAGGTGTTAAAGTAGGGGTAAGGACAGGTATTGGACCAGGGGCAGCAGGGACATATGCTGGTTGAGAATCCAGTGGGTCACGGCCCACAGAAAGTAAGGTGGTTAGAGAGGGTAATGTTTGAACTGGGATGACCTCCGCAGGTTCAGGCACCACCACTACTGCAGGAGCTTCTTGAACCACTGCTGGCTCCTCCTGAGGGAGAGGAATCTCTGACCTGGGCTCAGTCTTCTTTGGCCTGCCTCTCTTCCCTGTGCTGCTCTTCTCCTCGCCTCTTGGTCTTTTCCTCTTACTCTCCAGCCTGACAGAGTACAATGAAATGTAATCAACCTCAGCAGTGGACAAGGATACAGCTCTTTGTGATACTTTTTCAAAGCTAATAGTGCAAAGTCCTTGACCTGGATCTGGGGAGTCAATAGTTAGAAACACAAGAGCAACCTTTGGCTTCCTCTTGCTCCATATTCAATATAAACCAGGGGACTGATAAGCAACCAGACTACTGATTATGTTTTCACCACTCACTGTAAAGTACAGTGTACTTGAATGCAAACCCATGTTAAAAAGCAACGTTGGGTTAGTCAAGTTACTGGACATTATAAAAAACTTATATTTTTACTCTCCATCATCAGAATGATTAGTTATTGTAACATTACACGGTTATAAGCCGTCTAATCAATAAAGCCATTGGATAAACTATTCAAAAGTGTGGGAAGGGCACTACAGCACTAAACCAACAATAGTTATTTGAAACGTGCTTAACTGTCGATGTAGTTCACTGTCCTAACATTGACTGCTCTCTTCTATAAATTTACCCATAAGTCCACTGGCTAGTTTCCTTCTCCTCTGCTTCAGCCTTTCTCTTCCTGAGAAGATCCCTGTCCCGCAGCCGGCGACGGATCCCACCTATAGAACAGCGACCCAGAGAAACCAGACTAATAACCATAGAAACAACGATGTACATGACTTGAGTGAAAAGCATAATATATGAATAACCCCAGGAAAGCATTTGATGTCATTACATGATTTCACAAGCTTTGCATTTACACACGCCTGGCTAATGTGACTGATTGATGGCATATAAAGACTTGATTTATAGAGTTGTGTCTGCCAACAACCCACTGGAGTAAGATGACATATTTCAGCCTGTGACGGAAGATGAATGGCAAGTTCACACTAGGTTTTACAAAACATTGCCACAGACAGGCTAAATGTTCTACTTGTCTTTTATTTGTAGTAATACAACTTGGAAGTTGATTAAAATGTTTTTGCATCCTAGTTTAGCTATAAGACACTAGAAGTAAGAGTAAAAAAAAAAAAAATCTTAACTTATAGATGAAACAGCCAGCAAATCCCCAACTAGGCTCTTATTGTACATTTATTGGGATATTCAACTTCATGACATCTAAAATTATTCAATTTCAAGCAAGGAAAAGTCCAAAGTTACCTTGGTTGTCATCAGGATTTTGGTATTCCATTTCTGGTTCCTCTTTTTGCAATGTCTCCTCCATTCTGCGTCCTGGTATGAATGAATTCAACTCATTGAGAGCATGCAAGCACACAAATTAGCTAGAATAAGTCCTGACTGTTTTCAATTCCCACCCCTAAAAGAATTATCTGGTTAACCATTACCATAATGCTGGGAGAGTTCTTGCAGCTTTGCTCTTATCATATTTGTAAAGGTGGAGGAGTTGGCACAATACTGATAGAAAAGAACAGACTGCATTTGGGTGCATGGTCTTGCGTGTGGGTAGTGTGGTTTAGGTGATAAAGTGTGTGCTTTCTAGACTATCGCCAAAAGTAAGGCAAAAGTTGTGTATACAGTTTGTGAACCCTTTTGAATTACCTGCATTCCTGTACAAATGGCTCCGAAAATATGGTCTGCTCTTCAACTAAGTCGTAAAAATAGATTAACGCAATGGAATTTAACAAATAAAACACACATTTGTGCTTTTGCATGTCTTTATTAAACATATTGTTCAAATGTTAACAGCTTGGACTGGGAAAAGTATGTGAACCATGAGATTTAGTAACTGGTGGAGGCTTCTTTAACAACAATAAACTCAACCAATGGTATCCTCCCATGGACACCACTCTTGTTTGGTGTTTTTCTTATTGTGGACTCATGGTTACAGATGTTAGAAAGTTCAAGAGATGCCTGCTTGAACTGCTGATCTCTTGAAGAGTTACCCTAGGGTAACAGCTGAGGGTAACCATTCTGCGTCGTGCTCTTGCTGTGACACCAACTCCAAGGAACAGCAGCAATGGCACTGAATTTTCTCCATTTGTTTACATTCTGTCTGACTGTAGACTGATGGAGGCCCAAGTCATTGGAAATGTTTTTGTAACCTTTTCCAGCCTGATGAGCCTCAACAACTCTTCTCCAGAGGTCCTCTGAAATCTCTTTTGACCGGGGCATATTCCACTTCAACAGATGTCTTTTATGACAGGACATCTCTAAACCATACCTGAATGTCACCTCATTGATTGGATCACCTGACTTCAATTTCCCCCTTTCATAGAAGTCATTATACTAGAGGTTTACATACTTATTCCAGTTTAGGTTGTTAATGTTTGAACAATATGTTCAATAAAAACACGTAAAAGTTCTTTTTGTGTGTTATTTGTTAAATTACATTGTGTTCATCTGTTTTTGTGACTTAGATGAAGATCAGACCATATTTTAGGAGCCATTTATGCAGGAATGCAGGTAATTCAAAAAGGTTCACAATCCTTTTCTCACAACTGTATGTAATGTTAATTAATCTGCATGCCAAATTTATCTAACAAACAGACTGAGAGATAAAACAGAACTTTTTTATTGAGTGTGTGTGTGAGTGTCTGTGTTTGAGTAGATTCAAGCTGGGTTAGCTATACAGATGTGAGGCTCAGAATAGCTAGCAGCAGGCAGTAAAAATAAAAGGTGCTGAGTGTGCTGCTAGTGCTAAGCAATGGTAATGGTTGGCTTTGACTGAATTTGGGTGATTATTCAATGTCACATTGCCACATTGTCTAATGTTGTGGGAGGGTGCAGAGCAGGTAGGGGGAGTTCAGCTCTGAATATGGTATAAAGTGAGGTAATGGACAAACAGCAACATTCCAAAGGCCTGTATGTTCCTTTGAGCACACAGTAAACACACTAAAAACATCTTAAGTTATTTTATTCATCCCCTATTTTCTCTTTATAAAGCGCTTTATTGTGCTGTTCTATAATAGAAAGATTACTATTTAACTAAATCATTAGACACCATGAAAACAAGCATTAAATTCTGTCTTCGACAATCGAGTAAGGGCATACCCATCTTATCTCATAGATGGGGAGCTGCTTGAGTTGGGGTGTGTTCTCAATCTTCTCACCGCACATTGAGACCTGATATCTGTGTTTGAGCCATTCAGAGACAGCAGCTGCCCAACAGAGTAAATAACCGCTGACTGCCTCCCATACTGGTGGGGAACTGTTAAATTTGTTAAATTCACTCATGTCTGTATTGTTGGAGCAACTTGTTGCTCAGTTTTCAGTAGCCTATCTTCACTTATTCACCTCCCCCTCCCCTCATTATTTTCAATTGTTGTATATATTTATCAAATGGATTAGTAAATTCACCAACATTGTAATAATCCTACAGTGAACAGTTTACATTTCAGCACGTGAGCTGCTGCTGAGCACTGCTTCACACATTTTCTTCTGAGTGAAATATCAATTCCAAACTTCATCTTACAAATGCATACAGTGCAATTCATTACACCATCACTGAGTTGGATGAATTCACTATTGGAGAGGGGAGACACTTGCCATGCTACGTGAATTTAATTTACAATTACATTAAATTTGATTAAAATTAAAGCATTTAACACATGAAACACAGACATACACAAAGACACACATTTTGAAACTACCTTGAAAAATGAAGAAGAGTACCTTCCAGTAATGGTGTTGATATCCAAATGGTCAAATGACTGAACAGGCTGAACTCTGATAATACTCAGACACAAGAATGTACCACCTCAAAGTATGAACATCTTTCTAAGGGACTGATTATAATCGACATGAAGGAAAAGTAGAGACGTTGTCACTCATACACACACATGCTGATGCACAATAAAACTCATTAGTTTGAGAAATGTCCAAGTAGATATTACAGTGCCATCTTCTGGTGCAATCATGCAACTACCAAAGACTGATTTCAGAACAGTTTAGTACAATATGCTACAATTTTAACACATAGGTCATAAACAGAGTATTTGAAGTAATCTGCTTTGAATAGTAGATGCCTACGTCATTCGCCCAGGTATTCAATAAAACAACGTTCCCTGAATTGTTTTGGCTTGTACAGCAGAGTCCTAAGTCACATCAACTTTAATATTGAATCAAACATCAATGCAGGGTATCTTTAGGCAGCAGTAAAGGAAATACATATCCTCACAAATCAGAGTGGAATTTGGTAGATATCTCTAATATCACTTTGATATATTTCTGATTGATAGTTGTAATTCTATTAAAAATTCATACTTCTATTTGATGGCGTTTTCGTAGTGTAGTTTGAGGAGGGAGGCACAGAAGACTACTGCTGGAGGGATCTTGGGTCTAAGCAGGAAGCAATTGGCGGGGGGGGGGGATACCCACCATGTGCATATACAATGCTCTCTTTACTGCAAACCAAATACACCCCCTCTACTCTAAAGATCGGTCTAAAAAGGAAAACATGAGAACCAGCAAAGAGAGAACAAAACAATCTGTTATGAGGTTTATTGATCACATTTCGCACAGTGATTACAAATTCGGTTGTCATTACGATTAAAATTATACATACGAAAAACAGGATGGGATAGGATATCTTGCCTTTAAAGTCAACAGGTAGTGTTTTAGTGATATTCAAAACAAAGCTTCTTCTTTATGTCGATGTCTGCCTTAATTATGCCTTAACTACGAAACAATAACAATTAAAATATATCAGTCACGGGCATGCTTCTAAGCTACCACAAACTATTTAGTCAGGCAGATCAACAAAGTTAACCATATGACCTACTTTTCTAATTTCTAATTGAATGTTATTTTGCACAATTTGAATAACTGTTAAATGTATATAAAATACATTCTTCGGTATAATCAAACTGACTTGACAAATGTCTCAACTTTTGTTCAATCTAATATAGCACTTCCCTTGCAGAAATAAATTGCAGCATAGCACTGTTTCGGGGCAGCGTCATGTTTTGTGACTGCAATGCCTTATTTAAGGCGATGGGCGTTTCTGGACACAGATGGCGCTATTGAGCATATATTTTGTTTCAGTCCCGTTTCCCTCCATGGTTTCTCCTCTCCCCGACTAACTTAGCGTTTGGCTCAGTTCATTATACAGTCCCATATTCTCCCTCCATTAGGGCATCTCTCTGCCTTTGGACTGAAGAGCCCATCAAAACCCAAGAGAGAAAAGTTAAACTTTCATAGGGCAAGATGGACATGAAAAAGAGGATCCACTTGGAGCTAAGAAACAGGACACCGTCTGATGTGAGTCGTGCTTTTAAAAACCAACCCTTAGTTTTCTGGCTAGCCTTGCTAGCTAGCTTGCTACTTTTTTGCTTTCTGAGTGACCTGTGTAGCTAACGTAATGGTTAATGGTGACCACATGGGCTTTAGGTTATGTTCCTCATTTATTAGTAGGGCGGAAAATACTCGTATAACATGCTTAATCCTTTATGCTGTTCTGGGTTGGGCGTGAAGGGGAAACAAGACGAGAAAAGCTGTATTCAATCGTTAGTTTGAAAAGGCGATTCTTCAGCTTGCTGGCATTATTGCAGTGTTTTAACCGTTTCGCAGCCTCCTTGGTCGATGGTGCACACATCGTTCAGCTCGGCTCCAACGTTGTGGCACAATTTGTAAACTTCTCTTTACATTTGTATACTGGGGAAATTGCTTTCCACGGCGCGTTTGGCATCCTCTGAGTGGTTTATTTTATATAGACCTTGGAAGCCATGTTTGGGGCTAGCATAACTGCTAAAATGGGGCGCCTTTATTACAATTGCACTTTAAAACTATTCAGCGTTTTTGTTAAATGATATCTTGTAACGTGTAAGCTGTTTATTCCCGATCACAATTGAGGTCTAAATTTCTTTCAGACTAATTTCATATGCCTACATTTAGCTAACGTTACGCCAACAAAAATAGTCACTTGGTTCACGAGTCATCCATATCTTGGCCAATTAGTAAGCCACTGTAACTAACCTTAGTAGGGTGATATCTCCACTCATAACATAAAGCCAATGCTTCATCCTGTAATGGGATTGTTTATATGTTTAGCCTGCTTCAATCAACACAAGTTGTAAGAGGGAGTGTGCAGTCGTTCCGTGAATTATGTAGCCTACACCCTTGCACAGTAACGTTACACGTTATCCTTTCCTATTCTTCCATTTATAAACGTGTCAAATATCAAACATGTTTCGTTAAGTGCAACGATCAAGTGATTGTTCTGAGCCTAAATCATTCAAACAGCATTCAGCTAGTATTTTTGTTCCCGCCATATTACCCCCTTCGCTACAATGGTCAAAGGAAACAAAATAAATCGCGCTGTGATCTTGAAACGCCAGATATTACGGTTTCATCTTCTACTAAACTTATTTTAAAGTCTTAAGGTAATAGTTTCTAAAATTTAAGACGAATCGACTTGTTGGCCAACGGCTCCATGAAACATGCCAGCCTGCTTGAATGACGCGGACACCCGGCGTACCGCGCTCGATGCGTGGGAAGCCAAAAACTCGACGGTCGGCGTTTCTTGACTCATGCAAGAAATAGTACAAATTATTATCACTGCAAAATAATTCTAAACTGTGTGTAAATTACGACATTGCTATCTTTTAAAAACATTTTCCCTATCGAAGTGTTCAGAGAACTGCATACTGTATCTCAGGAATCGCCATGTTGTCATTCTGTCGTCTTTGAAGCTCTGGGAGAAAGGAACTGTCTCCATCTTTGTTTTTACTAAATTTCCGTTCTCAATATATTTCCTTCGCCACTTCGACCTCAAAACGACGTGGTACCATAGCAAACTGTCAATATCGGTCGTTCGCTCGACGACAAGATATATTCCACTTCCCCCATAAAAGTTGGTTTTACCAAAAATAAAAAAATCTTTACTAAGGGTATATTCGCAATCCTTTCCGTTGCTGTTGGGTTGGCTAATGGCGGGCAGACAGACCTCTCTTGCTGCTCCTCTACTGCACGGCAGCGTTTAAAAGGGGCAATGGCTAGCCTGTAGCGAGCTAGCTAACAAAAATCATTGCATTTGTCATTAGTGACTGCATCAGCAGGACATGGGAAGCTACAGCGTGTTCTTCCTCGTTTAAAAAACAGAATAACTGTCGTGGCCGGACAAATTACACACACTACGACACAAACTCTTTTAGATGGAGGCACTGTAGCGTTTTCGATGTTATACTTGAGTAAACGTGATCTTTGACGTTTGACAATAACTTTTTGCAACGTTTTGACTAACACTGAATTGCGCAACCAGTGTTAACTGACGGGCTCTTTTACTCAAACAAACTCCGCCTTCAGATGTGTTGTTCTGATATTTTTGTACCAACTGAATTATGCCTTAATAATTTTACACACAGTGAAGGGAAAATCTGTTGAATTAACAACCACCCCTATCAAATGCCTTTGGTGTTGGGCAGCATGTCTTCTCACTAAGTCTTAACATTTTCTGTTTATAGAAATAAAGATTGTGTAAGGATTTCAAAACAGGATGTTTGTAAACTGATAACACAGTATTACTACGAGTTCTTTGAGTATTTTCAGTGTAAGTATATAGTCTACATTTTGAGTCCAAATGTAGTTCCACAGAAAGCATAAAACAATGGAAATGCATCTTTGATGTACATATTACCTCTCTATTCCTCAGGTACGAGAACTTGTTCTTGACAATTGCCGATCAAATGAAGGAAAAATCGAAGGCCTCACAGCTGAGTTTGTCAACCTGGAGTTCCTCAGTTTGATAAATGTTGGCTTAATGTCAGTCTCCAACCTCCCTAAACTAGGAAAACTCAAAAAGGTAAAGTGATTCACCTTCATACTCCTTTGGGTTGGTTAAGTTATGATTGGTGCCAACTGAAAGTGTAATATTTCATATTACTTTCTTTCAGCTGGAGCTGAGCGACAACAGAATCAGCAGTGGCCTTGATGTTTTAGCAGAGAAACTACCCAACCTCACACATCTAAACCTGAGTGGCAATAAACTGAAAGACATCAGCACATTGGAACCATTGGTATGTGTTCCAAATTTTTGGTCGAGGCCATTTGAAAGTAACACTTGCCTGCATGCCTACAAAATGTACATGCTGAGTCTTACCTGGTGCAGATGTACTTTTGGTGTTTTATCTTGTTTAATGCATGGGGTTATTCTAATCGTAAATGTTTAGAATACTTGGCTACAGTGTTGTAGCCCCCACAGCTGGGAAATTGCCCTGCACAGCTAGAATAATGCAATACAATTCACCAGGTGTCTTAATTGCTAAGCCCACCCCAAAAGCTTAACAATTACATTTGCAATTTCAGCACAATTGTCCATTTATTGTGATATAAATATCCAAACGAGCCATTCTTAAACTCCAACACCTACTGGAACTGATCCTGGAAAGAGCCCAAGAGCAACCCTTTATATCAGAGCCCCGCACATCTACAAAAAAAAAATCCACAGGAAACGGAACTTAGCTAACTGCATATGCTTGTAAATGCTTGTAAGGGAGTTCACAGTATGCACACATCTGCATAGTAGCAAGCCACCAAGGAGGGCAAGATGCAGCAACAGTTTCTCATCACGGTGCCTCTCTGCATTTGATCGACAGAAAAAGCTGGACAACCTGAAGAGTTTGGACCTGTTCAACTGTGAAGTGACAAACCTGAATGATTACAGAGAGAGTGTGTTCAAGCTGCTGCCCCAGCTCACCTACCTGGATGGTTATGACCTGGAGGACAGGGAAGCCTCTGACTCTGATGGAGAGGTGGATGGAGATGGTGTAGATGATGAAGATGACGAAGGTAAAACATTTTTCTCCATATCTCAAAGAGGACAGAGGTCCTGGTAGGGATATTATTGGTCCAAGGTATCTGGAATTATGGATGCAGTGTGCTGATTCATGCTGCCAAATAGAGTGAGAATGTTATGCTGCTTAAACAATATGAGAATACAATTTAAACTCAACATGGCTACTGGTCTTGCACTTACTTCAATTTCATTGTAAGGATGTTTCCATTTTTTCTATCACTTTATTTGAAAATCTCTCTGTTGTCTTTTATCTTTGTTATGCTTCAAGCTTGTCCATAGCTGACTGTCTGTCTGGTTTTGACTTTGTTTTACAGAGGGAGAGGAGGAGGAGGATGAGGATGGAGAGGAGGAGGACTTTGACGAGGAGGAGGAAGACGATGAAGACGAAGAGGAGGTAGAAGGAGAGGAGGATGATGAGGAGGTCAGCGGAGAAGATGAGGTAAAAGCTTGTTAGGATTGTTTGGTTCAAATGAGTTCAGAGGCATTGTTCTGCTTATTTTAACTGATATGCATTTGTTTACCAAGGAGGAAGACTTTGGTCAGGATGGTGAAGTTGATGATGAGGATGATGATGAGGATGAAGATGAAGATGGTATGTACCTTCTCTTTGAGATTTAGGTCAAAAATCTTTTGAATTTTTAAAAAATGTGTGAATCCAAGCCAGGATGATTTTGGGGCAAGCAGATAGTAGGCACATGTTCTCTTGAATTATGAATGAAGTTGAACAGCCAGTGTAGCCCTATCAATTACTTCATATTTGTTCATCAATTACTATGTATTTGTGTTTCATGACTCAAGTCTCCGACACTACTGTGGCATTCAAATTTTCTCCCAGGAGCCATTGGTTTGTCTGTAGATTTACACAAAAAAAAGAATGCTAAGGAAGTCGTTGATAGTAATGATGTGGCAGGGTGGCCTAGTAGAGAGACGATCCTTTATTTATTTTATTTGCTCATAAGATATAATAAAAGTAAATCCCAGTACAGAATGTGCAGTGCATATGCAGGAGAGTCCAGAAAGCCCAATGGGGCTTGTCAAGTGACTCCCCTTAGAGCTCATACATGACTTATTTTTATTGATTTTTGGGGTTATCAATGTATTATCAATGATCAGAAAAGTATAATAGACATTAGACATCATGCAAAAGCAATTCTTAAAAAAAAAAAAAAAGACAGAAAAAAGAAAACAGGAGATACGACAGGATACTAGGTAATTGATTATTTGATCAAAGCAGCCAAAGTCGCCATTCTTAAACCCCCACCCCCGAGACCCCTCTAGAGGACCTCTGGGAGTCCCTGAAACCTAATTTGTGAGCCCCGGTTTGGTGAGATTCCCCATTCTTGCTTCATGTCCATGTAAAATTTTGTAAAAGACAAGCCTATAAGTGTGAAATGACCTTTTTATTTTTCCTTTTATTTTCAGTTTTTTTAAGATGTAAGTCTTGTGGTCTTTTTCCCTCTTACATAGACATGACACCCTTTTTTCCTTTTCCCTCCTAGAAGCAGAAGCTGGAAAAGGCGAGAAAAGAAAGCGAGATCCGGAGGATGAAGATGACGATGATGACGATGAAGACGACGATTAAGAGCAAAACTGAAAACGAGAGCCTACCGAGTTACCAACCCCTTCCCTCCACAAACACCCACCCTCCTTCAACTCACACCACCCTTTCTACTCCACGTCTC
>OOFE01049575.1:47423-58299 GCA_900323365.1 Monocentris japonica
GGTGGATAGGTGCGATAACATTAAAAATATGTGACATCACGAGGATAGGACTCAGTGTTTGAGTGTATGTACAATATGTGCACCCTGTGTAGAATAACAAAACATAAACGCAAAGTTGAGGTGATACTGGCTTTGAAACACCCCTGTGCCGTGAGTATAAGGGGGAAAAGGAGAGGGGTGAGTCAGGACCGTAAGAATGTGGTGGTTTGAAAAGGGGGTTAGAAAGTTTATATAGTAATGCATGTATCCCAGGAGGAGGTGAAGGTGACTCCATGTGCTGGGCAGACTGCCTCAAAGCGAGCTCTGGGGCTGGGAGTTTCTGACGTTCTTAATCTCCAGCTCCAGCTGTTTGATGCGCACATCCCTCTGGTTGAGGAGCTCCCTCAGCCGCCGGATTTCCTCCTGCTGCTTGTGGAACTTCAGAAGCAGCTGTAGGCAGAATACAGGCACACACACGCAAAATATATTGTGAAGCACAAGAAAATGCAATCAATTCCATAACAAAAAACAGATAGTCAATGTACAACCACAACAGGATACAAATCTACTGTTAGCCACCCTACAGGTAGCCCGGTGATACCAAACCCATCCAGTACCTCGTTCTCTGTTCTAGGGGGAGAGCATAGAGCAAGGTCTTGTCCATTACTGACTGACGTCCGACTCCTATCATCTTTGTCCTCTGTGTGACCGCTATCTTCTTTGCTGTCTTTGGTGCCTAGTTGGTCCTGAATGTATGCCAGCTGTAGCAGGCCCGGCCTGCTCTGGGACCTGCGAGTGTCCAGCAAGTTGCCCAGCCCCTTGCCCATGCTCATCTCTGGGTACGAGTCAGCTACTCGACTTCCAGGCCTCAGAGAGATTAGCACTGGGTCTGGAAGTCAAAGAGAGCGATCGGGAGCAGGATGAGTTATTGCATTACGATGAAAGATGCGTTATAGAATCAGAACAGAGAGTCAGAATACAGATTTGTACACAACCTAAAACATGGCCATAGTACAGCAGAGAGAAAACCTTCATGTTACTTTAATAGCCAGATTTCTTTGTAGGTTGATTTGAAACCTCAATGTGAATCTGTTTCTGAGCATGTCACCACTGGCTCTCCACACTGAGCAGCAGGACCCAGGAAGCACAGCCTTCACCACCACATTAATATATACAAATGCACACACACACACAGCACCCCTGACCTTTGTTGATGCCACTGAGCCACTCCTCTGCAGTCATGGCAGGCTTGCTACCGGCTGTCATGGGGTAGATGTCCTCTTGGTATGATTCCGACTGTAAACACATACACGTTCAGACACACACCCAATTACTTCCTCTATTTAGCATTTGTTAAGACCTGACGTCTTTTGCACTGGGATGTCTTTCCCCTGGCGTCAAGTTCCTGTGGTTTGTGTGAGTCAGTGTACTCTTACCCTGCGAGGTACGATCATGGAAAGAGGCTCGATGAGACTCTTGATTGTCACCAGCTTGTAGAACCTGAACACCTCACAGGAGCTCACATCCAGGCCTCTCTTTGGCATCACACCTGGAGGAGGACACACAAACAGAGACTCAGGCAGGATTCTAACATTTTACCTTGTACCACAATAGCGGGCAGTTGCTGCTGTCTGAAAATTGCCAGTTCCATAAGAATTGATTTGGCAAAGAAAGAAACCGGTCCAATCCACATTTTCATCTATGACTGACTTTAGTGGCGTATTATGTATGAATGCAGCCTCCTCTCTGTTAGGAAAGCTGGATTCTGTTCATCATGCTTCCTTGTGCTTAATTACAAATGCCAAATCACACAGTCATTACTGTAGTCTGTATGAATTTATTTATTGATGAATTTCACTTAATTTACACAGGAAGCTTCCTAATGTACATTTTTTAGTTTTTTTTGTTTGGTTTCATTACTATCCTTGTAAAATCTATCTGTTTCTGTCTTCACGGGACTTGTCTGCTCCATTTTACATGTTCAGCTGTGATTGTTATTGTTGCTGTCTTGGCCAGGTCTCTCTTGTAAAAGAGTTATTGTATCTCAAAGAGATTTCCTGCTTGAATAAAGGTTAAAAAATAAATGGACTCTTTCATTTTCCCCCAGTAGAAGAGGCGTAAAACTCAGTGTTCAGAAAGTAAAAGTCCTGCCAGGATTTTTCTCTACTTGTTAAAAACATTTCTAGCCCATAATGCACTCATCTCTATGTTACTACCTCTTACACCATATACTAGCCAACATGTGACTTTAAGGTCTGAAACATCAGTTTAGGGCATCCGTCTAGTCGCTGGCTTCAGCTAGTGCCGTCTGTGTTACTTCACATGATCCATGACTTGGCTTTGATCTGCTGGTTTGGCTATTCAAATACTCCAAGCTTATTTGCACAGCAGGTTTGCTTACAGGTGTAAAAGACTTAGAGCACAGTCAGTAGACAGGAGTTGAGCTCCAAACAGCAGCCAACACCCTTTGAACTTCTTTCTAAAATTAAACTGATGTATCGAATTGAATGAAATGTACAATGAGGGGAAAAGGGCAAAAAAGGTATCTTGGATCTTTCAGAGCAATAGCACACAGTAGCTGCCGGAGCATAGGCATGCATAGTGTGTGTGTGTGTGTGCGTGTACATAGATGGTCCTTACCCATTCCTTTCTGAGGCAGGAACGAGCGGTACTCTGTAAGGAAGTGTATGTAGGGCTTTTCTGAGCTAACCTCATAGTACCTGATATTCCCATCACCCTGAGAGAAAGAAAACAAATTGTACCAATAACCATGAAAGCATTTTGTATATGAATGAGGGTCTTCATAAATAGTTAGGGCCAGTTGTGTGTTATGAACAAGTGAGACCCACCTTCCCAGCAATATAGAGCATGTGTGTATCAGGGTCGTAGAAAGGAAAGAGGACCCCTGACGAACCATCCAGGTCCTCTTGAAACAAAGGCACAGAGAGGTCCTGCACACACACAAACACACAAAACAAAAACATTTGACCACTCAAACACCAATGACATGTCGAACATATTGAACATTATGACAATTCTTCATCATCATAAAAGTCGGTCAACCATTTCTACATAAACATCACTCTCCATTGCAGAATTAAAAAGATTGAGTCCTCAATCCCTAATCCATGCTTCAGCCATAATCCTCCACCCACTCCATACACTCTCACACATCAAAATACACCAGCCACATTTCAACACGCTGCCCGTTATTAACAAATTCTTTAGTGTGGTGCAGTTACAGACAAACAGGTGCGATCAGAATACTTGCAGATTACCCAATCAATAAGAGATATACCTTTGGCTCTAGGTTAACACAGGCTCAATGGCTTCCTATTGTATACTGCTGGGTGGTTTAGCTAGTCCACCAGTTTGGCCACCAGATGGTGTGGTTGTGAGAGAGAGGCGCCACTTCAGATTATGTGGGACTGGGAGTTGTTCTGCAGTATCTCAGCCCTCTGGACAGGAAGAGCATGTGTCTACTATTTTTTAAATGATTTTTCCTTGTACAATCTTACCGTTTGATTCATACATGATGCAATCTGGAGCTGGGCTGTCCCGCGACTGTGGTTGCAGTATACCCATTTCCTGCTATTTGTGCTGTCTTTTGATTCTCGTACTCACCCATTCTCATGGTGGTGCTGTGAGCCCTTGGCTCTACTTTCCTCACCTGGTTTCAGTACTATTGTATGAATGTCTGGCTGTGGTTTTACTTTACACATATTCCTGAGCATAACCTTCTGGTCATTCTTAACACATAGACTTAAGACTAAAGGAGACCAGGCTTTCAAAAACATGTGAGCAGAATCAGTTCTCAAGACAGATGTGCATGTATGTCGTGACTTTTTCCTCCCACAAATATTTCTTTGTCTTCGCCACTTTCCTCTTCTATTCTTAACCTTGTGTGTAAGCTTGTCTATGCTGTTTGTCTTGTTTGTGAGGAATTTTGTGAACTTTATTTTAAGTGCTATACAAATAAAGTTATTTATTTTATTTTATTGTAGTGCTGTCTGTTCTCACCTGATCCCACAGAGCTATCTGTCGGACATTCCAACGTGAACTGCCCGTTGTGAGGAGCATCTTCATGTTACCAAGCATCAACACTTTGCTGGCTTTGTGCGTCTTGCAGTTGGCGTCCTACAAAAACAGCAACACAACATACACCAAGGTAAATATGAGACACACTGAACACCTGTTATGTACAGTAACAGAAGATTTTGTGAGCAACATATAAGATATTGAATCATTTGCAGAATACAAATGGCAAGAAACAAAAATGTTTGACACAAGAATACAAAAAAAGTGTTCCAAGCATTTCTAATAATATGATTACAAATGTGACCATATTGTATAACAATATGATTAACTGTTGCTGACAAAAATGTCCTTCCAACACATAATTAATACCATGACACTGCGTTGTGGTACTGCCTATATTGCCACGTGAGCTTGTTTGGCGGTCAAAGGGGGTGAGAACAGACAAATGTAAAGTGTGAGTCATGTGTTGGTGACCCAGGGGTCTGGGGAGCTATGCTGTGGGCCAGGGCAGGCCGGAGGTGTCAGTTTTGGCTGTGTGGTGGGAAGGGGAAAAGGAGCAGGGAACTCCCACCTACGCAATGTTGGTTGTCATGCAATGGTACACTCAAGAAACACACATTACACGGACTAGCACATACTGTAAGTAATTGCTCTTTCCCTCTTCAAAATCACAGCATTGGATTTCCCATAGCAGAATTGTCTCTCTAAAAACACAACAACCAAACGTGCACACACACAGATATAGACAACTACACACACACATCCATACAGAGCAGTACCCGCAGTATGTTTCCAGTGCGTGGCTCTATGAGTCTGATCTTCTTGTCCTTGCAGGTGGTGGCCAGGAGGCTGCCGTCCGTGTTGAAGGACATGGACAGGACCACGTCTGTGTGGTGGCTGATGGTCCGCACTGGGTTCTTTATCACCTGCTCTGGACAGTCCAGGTTCCAGATCATTACCTGGGGGGCGCGCACACACACACACACACACACACCTGTCAATTTGAATTTTAACCATGAGGTAACTTCCCATGAAACCCCACTTGTCCACTATCTATTGTACAGAGAGTATTTATTTGTCTTAGAATTTTCTCAACCCATAGAGGACTATGTAATCCTTAAAACATGAAAACCACCAACATTGGAGTCATGAGGTTTTCACAGGACAGCAGCGCTATGCTACTTCCAACTTCATTCGTTGTTAGCTTGGATTCTTTTGTGTGTGCGTGTTTATGTGTGTGTGTGTATACAAGCATGTGTGTGTTACCTGGTAGTCATAGGCGGTACTGAAGAGCACGTTGTTAGCAGTGGGGTGCCACTCAATGAGGCCCACTCTGCGGCTGTGACCCTGAAGCTCCTTCCATGGTACGGTAAGGTTCTTAAACACACCATGAGAAGGGATTTCCCACACCTTCACCTGTTAGACATGGAGGAACACACACACACACAAATCAACCATCTACATTTAACACCTTGAAATGACAATCAACAATGTACAACACAGAAACAAACTAGGATGCACTGTCTACGGAATATGGAAGATAAATGACAAGCAAATGGCACAGCCCGAGACACACTTTGTAAAAACAGTGTTAGAGGAGACAAAACCTGTTGATTCTTCTTTTCTCTTTCTGTCTAAAGGGATTTGTTTTGATCCACTCTGCTAAGTCAGAGCTATGGAATGTGCAGAATTGCTTCTAGTTGTGGAAGGCTAAACTGCAAAGCAATAAAAAGATCACCTTGTTCCTACATGCTCATATTCCAGAGGAATCATAATACCTGAAAACTACTTTGAAAATGTGTGTGTGTGTGTGTACTAACCGTGCTGTCCTCAGAGCAGGAGGCTATGCAGTAGTCATTAAAGGGATTCCATTTGATGTCTAACACGTTGCCTCTGTGTCCTGATATTTTGGGGTGGTGAGGGTCCACTTTCCCCGTCTGACAGACAGACACAAACAAAGCAACTAATTGCAGCATAGAACATGATATATGGGATGTGACTGTACAATACTACATGCTTCATAACAGTGCATACATTCCGGCCCAGGCAGACTGGAGTTTCAAGGAGACGACTATTCAGTGATCTTGCTACAAGGTTTTCACTCCATTTCAGCAGATTCAAACACATATTCACACTTCATTCTGGTAATGGTGATGTAATCCACAGAGACTGGCCAACTATGTCTCTAGCTTTCAAGAATCTGAATGAGACGGGCCCATCTCTACAGGTTAGGACAGGTAACCCAGCTTGTAAGCAGTAAGCAGCACCTCTTTCCAGCAAAATGTATCACAGGAGCAAACCCTCGAAGATGTTAAGATCAAATACTTTAAACTCAGGGTACAATTAGAAAAAGAAAATGTTGAACCATGGTATTTCATGATTTCAAATACGTGTTTCACAGAACAATAGCTTATCTGTGAGTGTGCACATGCATATAGGTGGGATATGAAGTTGAAGTTGAAGTTTCACCTCCTTGAGACAGGGAAGCGGGGGGAGGGGGTAAAAAGATAAGTTATGTCATTCCTGAGCTCATATGCAATTCTTGCCCATGCCAGGAGGGTCGTCATAAAGTCATAAATTCAGATGGAGACAGAGGGAGAGAGGGAGAGGTGTTCAGTTAGATGAATCGCTCTGGCCTGGAGGTATACTAGAGGACTGTAAATTCAGCCAACATGCAGGTGAGGAGGAGTTTATTTGAGAGATCACTGTAGCTATTGATAACAGCAGCGGTTGTGATAATAAATAAAATAATGGTTAGAATTATTTTTGATTAATTACTTTTAGAGCGGAGTAGGTTAGGGAGGTGAGAGAGAATAATGAAAAAAAGGACCACATGGGATGCAGAAAGTAGTGCTGGATTAGCTGCCAGGGGTTTCCTGGCATTTAGAGACTCTTTTGGCTCCACTGCCCCTCTGCTATTCATACTATGAGAGCAGAGCTGTCATTTCCAGGTGTGCCATGTGCGCGCAAGAAAAAATGATGCTAACAATCGATATAAGAAATTAATAAAAACAAGACTTTGGCAAACACATAACGTACACAAAAAAGAGAAACAATTTCATAAAAGAGTAAACACCCCCACTTCTCCCGAGTCACTGCTGATTTGTGCAGTTTTCCCTGACTGTGTGAAGGTTTCCTGAAGTTTAGTCTGTTTGGTAGCTGCATTGAGTTCACAGGCAGATTCTTCGATTTGAGTGTGCACGTGCAATGTTTCTGCAGCGGTATGCTCTTTAGATCAAGTTTGCCAGAGATAATGTGAGATAATGAGGGTATTTCTGCAGTATTGCGTGACAGATGAACAATTAGCAGTGCTTCTCTCTCGAGGTGGCAGAGTGATGTAATACCCGATAATGAAAACCCATCGGCCCATAATACATTTCTTTGCTCAATTTTGTCTCATTTCAGAGTACAAATAGGCTAAACATTGACATCAATATTAACCATACAACAATATATATATATATATATATATTTTTTTTTTTAATTCTATTTCTTTATTTCTTGTGTTAATATATGTCTGGCTGCTGTAACAAAGAAATTTCCCCCCGGGAATCAATAAAGTACCTACCTACCTACCTACCTACCTAACCACTGATAACATTGATTGGATGTATTATTGGCATTATCTGTGAAAGACTGTGGCAATTTTGAGAGATCTTTGAAACTGCACTGAGATATCTGATCGGTCTGGGAAACCCCATGGGAATGCACCGCCGCGGCTATATTAGGTGGGTGGAGACTCACATGATGGACAGACAGGACCAGGAAGGCCCCTCCCCCGGCACACTCAGTGATGACAGCCAGGAAGCGTGGGTTGACAGCACAGAAGTGGTTGTCCTGGACACTGCGTGTGATCGGCACGCCATCGTAGCAGCTCTCCTTGGTGGCGGCCTTACCAAACACGTGGCGGAACTTGGAGCTGCGGTACTGAGGACGCCATGTCATCTGGTTGGGAGGGAGAGAGAGAGGGGGAGGTCAGTCAAGGAGAATCATCCATCTCTCAAAAGTTAATTTGATGGGGCAAACAGAACAGATCCAAGTAATGCCAGTCATGATAGATTCTCCTAGTTAATAACCTCTAGACATCAAAACACCAACAACATTAAATAAAACACTAAAACCCATATGTTGTTTGATACTGTCAAAGTCTCAAAACAAAGAAAACGGTACAGTTGTCTGCTCTGCTACAGGAAAGGATTAAGCACAGCAAAACTGAGTCTCTTTTTTTAGGCACTCTCCTCGCTAGTTGATGCATATGTCATTATTGTGAAAGATAAGTGGCTCTGGTACGTTGGGACCAAGCCTGGCCAGCCAGCATGTCTGCTACTCTCCCTGGCTCCCTGCCTGCCTGCTGCGTGGTCATTATTTATGAATTAGGGGTGGAGGAGGTTGATGGACATCAGGTTAAGTACAATATGGACCCAAACAACTCCTTAGACACAGAGAGAGGAGAGAACATGGGGATGAATAAAAGGCAAGACAGAGGGAACAAGAGGCAGAATCTCATTGTGCAATTATGTTGACCTACAAATAAAGTCAAATCACATTTTATTTGTATAGCCCTTAATCACTGTTACAGTCTCTAAGGGCTTCACAGTGCCCAACGTGTGAAAACAATTAATGGTTAGTACATGACATCCCCCAGCCTTGGACCCTCACAGAGGACAAGGAAAAACTCACAAAACAACTTTTAGGAAAAAATGGAAGAAACCTTGGGAGGGGCTACTCAGAGGGATCCCCCTACCAGGACGGTCAGGCGTGCAATAGATGCCGAGTTTGGGCAAGCAGCATATACACAATGCATTAAAGTTTATTTGGATGGGAAATCCAGATCTGATGTGGGGCATCACAGCAAACAGCAGCTCAGTCAGCATCATCGTAGGACGTGTCACCTAAAAACAATTCCTGTAACTAATGAAAACATTTTCTTGATTTCTGTGGAAGCGGACTGGTTCCTGGCCATTCAGATGATGGCTAAATAAATATGACTAAGGCGCAAACAGAGTGACATCACGGTGAGGGGCGTATAAATAACAGCATTCGGTTAGGGTGATGCGGGTGTGGCTGTAGCGGCGCTGGAGGACTGGCCACAGGCCTCAACTGACAGAAGTGGGCAGGGGACAAGAGGGGAATGAAATTGAAAGAAGGAGAATGTCTGGACTAAACAGTGAGAGAAGCCCAGAGTAACAGAAAGGAGCATGTGGAGATCAAGACTCCACTTATCCGTTTACTCTTCCACCTCTCAACTTCTACCCCCAGGCCAACGGAGGGAGCCTAGTGCTGCCGTGCTGGAATGTCTCTTAACCTGACAAAGAGCTTCATTAACCTTCTCAGGTGTGAGTCCAACCGCAGTGCTATCAGCCACATGCATGCAACCGTCCCAGCAGCTGCATTTGCACTATTCACACATTTAACTACTTAAAGCAAACAGAACAAACGTTTTGCGTTGACTGAACAAATCAAATACTACTAATAAAAACAACTGTATACCTTCCTTCTTACAGTGTGGATGGGGGGGCCTTGTTGCCCTGGAAGCAACCACCACTCCCTTCAAGAAGTGCTTCACCACAGGATGAGAAAGACCACTCAGAATGGAGAGCAACACTTTGTATTTACCAACATGCATCCTTTACTTTGGTAGCTAACTGCATATTGGTGCATTCCATAGACATAACCTTCTCTAATTATGTGTCTGTGTGTTGCAATGCATTGTTGTAATGCATGCATGATCATTATCAACTCACTGTGCCTCCGAAAGAAAACCCATCTGCCCTGTTCTACAATAACAAAACCATTAGCTAGGAGGACCTTCCTTCTAGGAACTTCAAAATGCCAGTGAACAAATGAGGCTGACAACCATCAGGCATGAGAGGAAAGAACCATTGCCTTCTTCATGTACAAGCAAAATTAGTAATTCCTCAACCACAGAGTGCACATATCTATTCAAGGACTGAATGTGATGCATAGTGAATGATTGCAATTACAAATACACGGGGAGGCGTGCACTAGAGCACATTGGGGTTCACATTATCAGTATACAGGGACGGCATAAGCCTACATGACAAGAGGGAGGGGCTTTCAACACTAAGACACCTTGTCACATCTAAAGCAGGTTGTAATGATGCCAGTGGAAGGCTGAGCGTGACATTTCATCTGGGTACTGCAGCAGGTACACAGCATGCTGCATGGTGGGCGGCCTATTTACGCTTCACACAGAACTGATGACGAAAACACTATTCTGGCTATTTTTACACTGGCTTCTTGCTGATCAAAAGCACCCTAATTGACAGTACAATGGTGTGATACATGAGGCTTTTTTGACAAGCTTCATGTCTCTAGCAAAATAAGAGGGAAATACATTTCCTTCTTTCCTTTTGTCAGATGGAAATGTATTTCAGTCTGTAACCAGTGACTCACAACTGCAACTGCAATATAAGTGCTGTAAAAACCGCCATAAACTAAAGTCAAAACACAGATATGACTTGAAAAAAAATTCTGGTAGAGGGTTTTAGGCTATTTAGGCTACATCTGTCCTTTGCTAGGACAGTGTGGTTCTGTGTGGATGTGCAAGGCATACGCATTAACCAATTCCTCACCTACAGTCTGTCTCCTAAGCACCTCATAACTCATAAACACATACATTAACAGCCACTCCTCTTTTTTGCTTGCCAAAGTAAAGGCCAAAGTCTTAGAGCAAAGGGAGTGAGAGTTCAAAGTTTACCAGCGGTGTCAAGATACTGGTTACTTTTAGAAGTATGGCGCCTACAGCCATGAACATTATGACACTCAAACTCTCCTAATCCCAAGGCTCCCACCAATCTACTATCAATGTCCCCTTCCAACTGTCTGCAAGGCCTTC
>OOFE01049577.1:0-12617 GCA_900323365.1 Monocentris japonica
ATGAGCACCTGTGCCGTCTCATCAGTGAGGAAGGGGCGAAATCCTCCTGATGTTGTAGAGTAGGAATCTGCAGGAGCCTGTCACTGATGCAATGTTTGCCGAGAACGGCAGTTGGTCGTCCAGGGTCACACCAAGATTCCTCGCAGTCCGAGTTGACGTCACCACAGCATTGTCAATGGTGATGGCCAGGTCTCGGTGCAGACAACCCTTCCCTGGGAGGAACACCAGCTCAGTCTTGTCCAGGTTGAGCTTCAGGTGGTGCAGGTGGAGAAAGTTTCAAAGAGTTTTTTAGGGTTGGAAGCAGAAGTTTGAATTTTAGTGCAGAAGAAAGCAGCTTTAGCAGCAGCTAGAGAGGAGGAAGAAGAAGAAAGGAGAGATTGGAAGTTAAGAAGGTCCTCCGGAAGTTTGCCTTTTCTCCATTTGCGCTCAGCCTCTCTCAGGCTCCGTCTCTAAGTGCGCACTGAGTCCGAAAACCAAGGTGGAGTTGGGCGTGCAGGCCTGGAGGTGAGGGGACAGAGATTGTCCAAAGAAGAGGACAGAGTAGAAAGAAGATCAGCGGCAGTATCAGGGGATAGGAGAGAGAAGGATTCAGGGGCAGGGAGGGAGAGTGAGCAGAGATTGCGACGGGAAGAAACCATGTGGGTAGGGGGAGGATGTAAGGGGGGAGAGGAGAGAAAGAGAGAGTAGGACATGAAGTAATGGTCAGAGAGCTGGAGAGGAGTGACAGTGAGGTTAGCAGTGGAACAGTGTTTGGTGAAGATTAGATCCAGTTGGTTGCCAGCCTTGTGGGTATGAGGAGATAGGGAAAGGGATAGGTCGAAGGAGGAGAGGAACAAAAGAAGAGAGTCGAGCTTCTTAGTCTGGATGTTGAAGTCACCGAGAAGGATGAGTCCAGAGCCATCATCAGGGAGGTGGGAGATTAGTGTGTCAAGCTCCTCCAGGAACTGACCAAGAGGGCCTGGTGGGCGATAAACAACCACAATGGTGAGCTTGACTGGATAACAGACAATGACAGCATGAAATTTAAAGGAGGAAGGAGAGAATTGTGAAATAGAAAAAAAAAAAAGTAAAAAAGTATTTCCATTTGGGGGAAATTAGCAGGCCAGTACCACCGCTTCACCTTGCCTCGCAGCTCTGGGAGTGTGAGAGAAAGACATCTGACAGAGCTGCGGGTGTGGCAGTGTTTTCTGGGGTGATCCAAGTCTCAGTTAGTGCAAGAAAGTTGAGAGAGAGCAAGGATGTATAGCCTGAGATGAACTCAGCTTTCAGCACAGCCGACTGGCAATTCCAAAGCCCCCCTGCCACCACTTGCTCAATGTGAGTGAGAGAGTAGGATAACACCATTTTTCCAGAGAATCATTGTACATCATTGTCCATCATTTGGCGTTTGGAAAATGGAAAAATCCTTTCTTAGGTACTGCTCCAGAACCTCCCTAAGTGTTCAACTAGGTGGAGATTTGGTGAATGGCAATGTGTTGGTAGAATCAAGCTTGAAAGTTTGTTATTTTTGAAAGCATCTTTTTTTCCATAAACTTCCATAAATACAGGTGAGAAACCTGGATAATTTGATGTTACCCAAGGAGGTGAAAGAAAAACATTATGGTGTGATGTTTGGAGATCTCAGAGGACCTCAGAAAGTGTGTAGTAAGTGTGCATCAGTCTGGGGAAGGTTATATAGTCATATCAAAAAGATTTGGGAAAAATAATCATGCGCATGTCTGAATACGTAAGACATAATAACTTAACTGGATATAGAAAGTAATCAGGCATTACATTTTTGGAAATATATTCACATTTTTACAAAAAGACTGGATTAATGAATAGAATATAAGTACATTCATTTTAGAGCAGTAGGTGGTGGTAATACGCCAAAGTGAATGTAGTCCGCCAATAAAACACAACAAGAAGAATTAGACCTGACAAATGCCCAGCGGGAGGACGCTAAAGCTAGCTTGCTCCAAAAGAGCGTACTGCAGTCTTCTAGTAGAGCGCTTGTCTGCACCCGTAAGTGGTGCAATAAATAGATAAATACAAAAGAGGGCTCTGACTAACTGACCCAACATTCTTGTTCAGAGTTGAGAAAACACATGGAAACTTAAGTTTGAAATCAGCTCCTTTTCGGAGATAAGCTGGTTATTGCCGTAATCGCACTAATGTACACCGATCAGCCATAACATTAAAACCACCTGCAAGCGGTGATGCACTGTGTTCTGACACCTTTCTATCATAGCCAGCTTTAACTTTTTCAGCAATTTGTGCTACAGTAGCTCTTCTGTGGGATCGGACCAGACGGGCTAGCCTTTACGCTCCATGCGCATCACTGAGCCTTGGGCGCCCATGACCCTGTCGCCGGTTCACCAGTTGTCCTTCCTTGGACCACTTTTGGTAGGTACTAACCACTGCATACCAGGAACATCCCACAAGACGTGCCGTTTTGGAGATGCTCTGATCCAGTCGTCTAGCCATCACAATTTGGCCCCTGTCAAAGTCGCTCAGATCCTGCCCATTTTTCCTGCTTCCAACACATCAACTTCAAGAACTGACTGTTCACTTGCTTCCCAATATATCCCTTCCCTTGACAGGTGCCATTGTAACTAGATGATCACTGTTATTCACTTGACCTGTCAGTGGTTTTAATGTTATGGCTGATCGTTGTATATTCTTTCTTTCACCAATGACTGTATTTCAAAAAAGCCTGGCTATTCAAAAACCTTTACCGGCAGGAGTTTTCCTCTAGATTTAGTCTTGACAGATTCAGAATTCTGGCAAGTTGGCTCATTTATAGTTACATCAGCTATCTTCTGTTAGACTAGACTAATGGTTAGTGTTATTGTTATATGATTACACTGTTTCAGAAGGAAGGAAAAACATTTTTAACCCCTGTATATCAAATTTCCTCTAGCCTTTGATGCACTGGCCCACCACTGAATACAAAAGAAGTTGCATACTCCCATTTCATTCTAGCAGCCAATCCCTACCATTAGCTTGGTTCCTGACCTTTTGACCTTATGGCACTCTGTGTTCCAGCGATGCACAAGGTGGGGAACCACCGTCTGGGAGCGATCGTCCGGGTTCAAAGACCATAGGTCCTTCTCCTCCAGTGGACGCTTGTAGCCCGTGACCATCAGCCTGGTAAGAGAGATCCAAAAGCTTTTTCACAACTCCTCCTTTCCTTCCATGTCTCACTACTACTTCTCACCTAGGAAGTAACTTGCAGGCAACAAGGGGAGGAATGGAGAAGAGGAAGGGGAGGGAACGAGGGAAAGTGGAGGCCATTTGGGACAGTTTATTTGCTTCTCCATGAATGGAAATCTGCTATTATTGAAGTGGTCCTATCTTAACAGATGAGCCCAAGCCCACAATACACCTAATAGCAAATCACACCCAGGGCAAAATATCAATGTCATGATCATGTTATCCTGATTAATGTTCATTTTATAATTAAGATGACTTTTCTTTTGGCATTTTGCCTTTTATTTGACAGTCAGTAGAGAGAGACAGGAAAGATCAGGTGAGAGAGGAGGGATGACATGCGACAAAGGTCCCGGGCCGGATTCGAACCCAGGACGTCACGGTTATGTGGTATGCGAAGATTTAGATTGCTCTTAACATGCATTCATGAATTCCTCCATTTGAGATAGTGAGCCATGGGGGTGAGGACTAGCCAGATGAAGGAAGGAATGTGACAAAGCAATATTGTGACAATAATATGTGACAATATGTGAGTATCCTTGAATGAGTATTCTACTCATACATGGTGAGGCAGAGGTCAGTTGGCCATCTGCTTACCTGGTGATCCACCAAAAGCTTATTCTGGAGAGGAAAGACGCTCCAGCCTCAGGACAGGGATTCTGCATAGTCAACACAATAACATCCAGTTAGACCCAAAGCTAAAATATAAGTGCTAAAATACTGGCCTGGATTCTGCTGCCTAAAAATTCAAATGATTCACAAGGCTATGGTTTAATTATAACGATTCTTAGTGCGTCACAATTTTGAATTTAATTTTGAATTATCCCTTACAATACACAGCTTCTTACCAAAGGCATTAATCTCAGGACTGCAGACGTGCCCACAGAGAAAGAAAACCACAAAACATAGTGACAGGCTCTACCGCTAAACTGTACAGGTTGAATGGCCAACAAGGATTTAGATTAATTCAGAATAAAAAGCTCAGAATCATTTAAGTTACATATTGAGCTTTAAATAATGGATGAAGATAATTAAGTATGTGAGTCGTCATAGAGAGAAATGCTAGTCAGCTTAAGTTCCTCAGTTTACCTGCCAACATTCTAATATCAGTGGCGGTTCTTTTCCCTTTACCCAACTCTTCCAGCTGTCTACAAAGGTTAATTTGCTCATTTACTGTATCCAATCAGTGCAGAGGATAGTGATCAATCTATGTGCACCAATCAGGTAGCTCTCTGATCTAGCCCCCGCCTCCCTTTTGCTCCATATGCAATCTTTTTGTCAGGGTTTGTGCGCTGAAACACTGACAAAAATCGGCGAACGCAAAATAAACGTTTACAAGTGTAACAGTGGATCTGAAAAGAGTGTTTTGTAAATACAAATCAAATTTTCTTGCTCAGATTACACTTTTACACTATTTTCTTACTCAAATTGTTTTTCGCTTCTGCAAATCATGAGTTGCACTTCTGAAAATAGTTTCGGCAGGGAAATACCTTCATACAAAGAGAAAATGGGAATGTAAAAGTCTACAAATGAATAAAATGGATAAAAGTGATTTATAGAGAAAGTGAGTTAAAGAAATATTCAGCCTACAGAAAGACAGAGGGGGGGAGAGATAGTTACAGTGAGTGTGAAGGGGAGTCTCACCATGTCTTTTACAGCCTGGGAGAAGAGTGGCAGCTTATCGGAAAGGCAGGACAGGAACAGAGCAATGAGCAGCAGGGCGTAGTAGATGTAAAAAGTTGTGTATCTCCACACACACACAGATGATGGCTGAAAACACACAGATCAGATACCCCTTTTAACTTGCTAGAAAAAGATATTACTCTGCTCGATGTACATTTGTTGTTATCTGGTCCCTTCTGAGGGCAACTAAAAGAAAGAATCATCAAATGTGCCTAAACGTTTTTTAACAGATTCAAATGGGCTGTAGGCCTAAATGAATCTTTGGGGTTCCAAGGTTTGGAATATGAAATCAGTGTCTATATAATGTGCATAGTGTTTGTTGTATTTTTTAAAAAGGTACCTTGTATCATCAAAGGATTTCTCTGTAAAATAACAGCTTAAAAGGTATGAAAAGTAAGGTTTTTACTGCCCTATAGCACAAACTAACCATAATATACCTGCGGCAGGCTGATAAGTCATTGGTATTGATCAAGAACCCTAACAATTACTTAACCAGGTGCTGAGACTCACTTTCTGGCCTGTGCTCTGTTTTGCAACAATAACTCCCCACTTTGGAATTTCAAGACACTCCAAATCTCCTCCTCCGACCTACTCACATTCACAACTACTCAACTATGGAGGACGGTGCTACGACTGACGGCCCGGCCTCGCTAAGCAGTGTTATTATTCCAGTATTTTGCATGCCAATATACACCGATCAGCCATAACATTAAAACCACTGACAGGTCAAGTGAATAACATCGATTATCTCATTACAATGGCACCTGTCAAGGGATGGGATATATTGGGAAGTCCGTTGTTGAAGCTGATGTGTTGGAAGCAGGAGAAATGGGCAACTGTAAGGATCTGAGCAACTTGACAGGGGCCAAATTGTGATGGTTAGATAACTGGGTCAGAGCATCTCCAAAACAGCAGGTCCTGTGAAGGGTTCCCGGTATGCAGTGGTTAGTACCTACCAAAAGTGGTCCAAGGAAGGACAACTGGTGAACCAGCGACAAGGTCATGAGCGCCCAAGGCTCATTGATGCGTGTGGGGAGCAAAGGCTAGCCCGCTGAGGCGTTCATGGGATGTGGGAAAAAAGCGGAAGAACCAAATCTCATCTCATTACTACAACTTGGAAGCGTTCATGCATTCAACTGGGTGAAATCATTGGAAACACCCACATCCAAGATGGCAGGTCAGCAGGTCAATGTTTGTGATGTTGCTTTCCATCATTGTAAGATACACTATATGGCCAAAAGTCAGTAGACACCTGACCATCACACCCATATGAGCTTGCTGGACATCCCATTCTAAAACCATGGGCATTAATATGGAGTTGAACCCCCCTTTTTGGCTATAACAGCCACTACTCTTCTGGGAAGGCTTTCCACAAGCTTTTGGAGTGTGTCTGTGGGAATTTGTGCCCATTCAGCCAAAAGGGCATTTGTGAGGTCAGGCAGTGATGTTGGACAAGAAGGCCTGGCTCACAATCGGCGTTCTAATTCCTCCCAAAGGTGTCCAATGGGGTTGAGGTCAGGGCTCTGTGCAGGCCAATCAAGTTCCTCCACACCAAACTTGTCTAACCATGTCTTTATAAATGTCTTCGTATCCTGTAGCATTGAGATTACCTTTCACTGGAACTAAGGGGCCTCCACCAAACTTCACAGTAGGCACTATGCATTCCAGTAGGTAGCGTTCTCCTGGCATCCGCCAAACCCAGAATCAGACTGCCAGATAGTGAAGCGTAATTCATCACTCCAAAGAGCACGTTTCCACTGCTCCAGAGTCCAGTTGTGGCGTGCTTTACACCACTCCAACTGACGCTAGGCAATGCGCATGGTGATGTGAGGCTTGCGTACAGCTGCTTGGCCATGGAAACCCATTTCATGAAGCCGAGCTACAGAGTTCCAAATTGATTGGCGATTTTTACACGCTACACGCTTCAGCACTAATTGGCCCCGCTCTGTGAGATTCCGTGGTCTACCACTTCGTGGCTGAGCTGTTGTTGCTCCTAGGCGCTTCCACTTCACAATAATAGCACTTACAGTTGACCAGGGCACATCTAGCAGGGCAGAAATTTCATGAACTGACTTGTGGCAAAGGTGGCATCCTATGACAGAGCCACGTTTAAAGTCACTTTATGAACCATCCTAAATGTTTGTCTATAGAGATTTCATGGCTATGTGCTGGATTTTATGCACCTGTTAGCAATGGGTGTGGCTGAAACACCTGAAGTCAATAATTAGTAGGGGTGTCCACTGACTTTTGGCCATATAGTGTACATTATTATCAACCAGCATTGTTTTCTAATCCTTAAAGACCTGGAGGAGCAAAGGAAACAAAGACAATAAGCTAAACTATCGAAAACGTATGTCAGTATGTCAGTATGTCTGTTTTATCCCCCAATCCTGTCTGTGTGATCTATGCCAGGAATCTCAACTCAAAGTTCTGGGGAACAGCCTTTTGGCAGGCCAACTTACCAACTCTTTGGTGGGTTGCTGACAAAGCTGCCAATGCTAAATCAAGATGTCTGCAGGTAAGTTTGTCCACAGTACAGCTGCAAAGCCTACAGGGTGTTTTGCCCAATGGTCAACGTGCCAGGTGAACAGGCAACAATAGTTTATGTCTGTCTTCCTGTAAGGCTATAAATTACAGATACATAATTCAACAAATACCGACAATAACGTCTTCCCCCAATTTTCTACCTAAAATTATCTGAATAATTACTTGGGTTACCAAATCAACCTATTTTTTTCAATAAGTAGTAGCCCACTGGTCTGTCTGATCACAGCACCCTCCTCTGCTAGACCACGTGGAGAGTGGGAGGGGCCTGTCACTGGGTCCCAAGTCTCACTGCACAGACACGGGCTTCCAGCTTACTGGATAGCCGTTGATAAATGTTAATTGATTCATTCATAATGAGGTTTGGTCTTTGTAAATACGTAAATAGTTAGTTTAATGAAGATGGGGTAGAATTAAAGTGAAATATGGACGAAAAAGATGAGCCCCTAAAGACAGCAGCACCACTGTGCAAGCACCGTTTTAAAGTGTGTCTCGCTAAGGAAGGCAACACATCAAACCTGGCCTAACATCTGTTGGAAAACATCCCGACTTTTTCAAGAAATTCAAAGACCGATAGGTCTGTTATGTCCATGAAAGAAATACCATGATCGAAAAGTCTCTCCACAGTAGTAATATACGTATTCATACATACATATTTGCATAGTGCTGAAAACGCCCATGGCGTCATATGCAAATGACAGTAATTAATTTAATTTGTTCTTATTGTTCGAAAAGCTTGTTCTTTGGCCGAATACCTTGTCCATGTTTGAAATAAAGCACAATAATGGCATTTGACAGAGATTTCTCTTTTTCTTTTCTTTTACAAAAAATATTGAAAAGTATCGAAATTCATGACTTGGTATTGGTATCGAAACGGAAATTTTGGTATTGTGACAACACTAATAACCACTACATAATTTCATGGTTCTTTCCAGGAAGTTGCAGACCCAGAAAATAAAGAGTTACCGTTTTTCAATATCCCTCGCTGAAGTGCAAAAAACGTAGCCAACAAGCTAGCTATAGAGATAGTGATTAAAATACAAGGATGGGACAACTTTTATGAAGATTTGGATTTTGCAATATGGCAAGCCTGTGGGTCTGTGCACATACCATTAATTGATTTTCTGTTAAAAGTCTGAAAAAACAAAAACAATTTCAATTTGATTGTGGCCAAAAACAATACAATTTGAAAAATGAAAATGAATAAATACAGCATAAAATAAGTTTTTTCCACCCCACAAAGCAGCAGGTTCTGCCAGGTTGTGGGTGTGGGCTGCATTTTTTTTTTTGCACAAACCAGCAAAAAAAAAAAAATCGTAGCACCAGTTTCAACGAGTGTTGCCAACTTAGCAACTTTGTCGCTACATTTACCAACTTGCCTTTTTTCAGCAAGGTTATAGCTTTTTTGTAAGCAACAGGCTGTTTGTTTTTCAGTGTGATATGCTATGTTAATTAGCATTTCTAGTCGCCGGTACGTCTCTTCATTCATCCGCCTTGCTAATAAATTAAATGGGCCTGATGATGAGTTGTCAACAACTCACTTTACAAGCAGAGGCTGGATGCTGTCGGTTTTTAATCATGGCATCGAGGGTGTATTAACGATAATATGTGGTTACTTTATAAAATGACCCTCCTCGATCTGCTTTATTCCGAAATTGCAGATGCACTTTGCAAAATATTGCGTGGATTGACTTGTCATTTTCCAAGTGTGGAAGAAATTATGTCTTAATCATCGTATCTTAGTCTTTCTGTGTGAGGCCATACCGATCTCATGAGACTCAAGAAAACTTGAGTACAGTACATATTGTTTTGTCTAGGTTGTAGATGTTTGTCTAGACCTTGTAGATGTTTAGAAACTACCCCCCTCCTGTCTTCTCCTCTTTATAATCACTGTTCAGATGATTCACTAGCAGAGATCTGCATACCCTACCCTGTGTGTGTATATCTCTCCTGAGCACTCAGCTATTGTAAATAAATATACTCAAGTAAATCAAGACTTGACTTTGAACTCTTAACGATTTTATTCAACACCACCCACCCACCCACCACCCTACTTCTGTCATTCTTGCAGAATTTCCTTTTCACCTCGCAGTTTGAAGGCACCGCCATGTCCACTCCACACAAGTCCCTCACACTGAGATGGCATTAAATCTGATCGGTCAGGATACGTATAACAGAAAGGAATGTGGGCCAGAGCAGAGAAGCAAAGATTATGCTTATCAGTAGATGATAAGCATAATCAGGTACTCCTTACTGTCAACCCTGGTATGAAAAACATTCTGAAGAATGTAGATAGAAAGAAAGACGGTTGATGAATCAACTTTATTTGGCACTAATACACGTATGCATGCAGTGAATTTGTTTCTTCGCGTACCTCTGACTAGATATACACACATCACCCCACACACATGCACTTTTCCAGATCAGAGGACAGTGCAGGCGTCAGCTATTGGACAGTGCGCCTGGAGCAGTTGGGGGTTAAGTGCCTTGCTCAAGGGCACTTTGGCAGTGTTGGTGGGCACCATAGCTGTGGCATCAGTCATTTTTCAATCACCAGCTCACAGCTGGAATACACCCTCCTGGCAGTGCCGGGGATCCAACCAGCGACCCTCCGGTGATGGGTCTGGGTTTATTGAATTCTTTTTTAATAAAAAAAATACTTTGTGAAAACCATCAATAGTAGGGAGAAGCACTATGGAAGACACCATTTTGAAAAGAAACAAACCAAATGAGAGTACAGACAGGTTTTTTGTTTGATACCACTAAGAGTGTGCATGCAACCTGGGAAAGAAAATGCATGTGCTCAGTGTCTCTGGCTATGAGAAACTATTTTACTTTTTTTGTGATTTGTCATCGCTTTTCCAAAGTAGTATAATGTAAGTGCATTAAATTATGTTCCTCAGGCTCACTATATTGGTGCCATTGTTTTATCTTCATCTTTGCAAAGATACATTATATTTAGCAAATTTTACAACTGTTTACATTAGCACTGCAAGCTCTCAGCAACTACAATCCAGTAACATCAGCAGCTTAAAATGCCAACATTACCTTACTGCCTTACCTTATCAATCTCCTCCTTGGCTATGACTGTTTTGTATGTCATTTTGCTTGGATACTTTCAAAGATATAGCTACAGATGTGACACTGACATTTAACAATTGCTGAGCTTGGCTAAACTAGTAGCCATGTTGCATTTAATGGTAATGTTCGCCAACTGCTATAAACAGTGGTCCAATTTGTCCATTTGGAATGCGCATAATATGCAAGCTAGTCTTGTTGTCCATCTTTCTCCAGTCTGTGCGACACGAATGGTGTGTTTCTTCATTAGCCTTTAGTTCACTTGATGTAATTGGTTTCTGTATCACCAAGTCCAAAATAAACCTAATAGCAAAATGTGACTTGCATGGTTGTAAATGTGTAGATGTAGTTTTCTGTGTACTTTATTCTCAGCTAGATTGTTATGAAAAAAATCTATTCTCCCAACGTTAGCCAGTATGGGCTTGAAACCTGACATTGCCACTTAAGGCTATATTCTCTATTGTGAAAATGCGGCATTATTATGTGTGTCAACTACCCATAAGCTGTGCTAGTCCGGTCAATGTTGCAATCCCTTGGTTGTCAATAATTGTCAATAAAAGTCACAGATTACTTCATGCCCCTGCAAACATAAGAACCATATGCAAAATGTTTTTATCTTAAAATCCCAGACCACATCCCTGAGACTAACCTGGTCAAGGGCGTGGATGATCTTGGACCTGAAGGTGACTGTAGCGCACAGCAGGCCCAGCAGCCAGAAGTTCAGCATCACCCCAGATGACTGGACCCCTTTCACACGCTCGTATTGGTTCAACAGGGTCGCCAGCAACTGGGACACACAAACACGCACAGATCTAGACACACACCTGCACAACATATAATTAACTTTCACAACACTCATGAATCTATCACACCACACATTGCTCAACCACAGTCTAACAAATAGTACTGCTAGTACTGTTGTACTACAAACTGCAGCAGCAGTTGCACTTCTGCAGGGTGGAGGGGGTGGTCAATAACATAGTCTTTATTGCATTGTTAATTTATTTATTTACCAATAACTACATACAAAAATAAAACTTCAAAATCTAAAACTTTGGAATGGCCAAGTCAATCTTAACCCTATTGAATTGTGACATGACCTGAAGCAAGCCGTTCATGCAAGACATCCCACAAGTATCAATGAACTGAAACATTTCTGCAAGGCAAGGATATACTGCCTAACTGCTGTACAGGCCTGATAAGCAACTACAGGAAACATTTGGTTGAGGTCATTGCTGCTAAAGGAGGTTCAACCAGTGATTGAATCTCATGGTTTGCACACTTTTTCCAACCCAAGCTGTTAACATTTGAACAATATGTTCAACAAAAACATGTGGAAGTGCAAGTTTGTGTGTGTTATTTGTTAATTCTGTTTATCTATTTTTTGGACTTAGATGAAGATCAGACCATGTTTTAGGAGCTATTTATACAGGAATGCAGGTAATTCAAAAGGGTTCACAAGTTCACCGTGGTGCACATGTGTTTGCTCTCAACTCAAGTGGAGCAAGTGGTGGCAGGGGGGCTTTGGAATTGCCAGTCGGCTGTACCGAAAGCTGAGTTCATCTCAGGCTACGCATCCTTGCTCTCCCTCAACTTTCTTGCACTAACTGAGACTTGGATCACCCCAGAAAACACTGCCACACCTGCAGCTCTGTCAGATGTGTACTCTTTCTCTCACACTCCCAGAGCTGCGAGGCGAGGTGGTGGTACTGGCCTGCTAATTTCCCCCAAATGGAAATACTCTTTCTATTTCACAATTCTCTGTCCTCCTTTGAATTTCATGCTGTCACTGTTTCTTATCCAGTCAAGCTCACAATTGCGGTTGTTTATTGCCCACCAGGCCCTCGGGCCCTCTTGGTGAGTGACAATGGCTCTGCACTCATCCTTCTCAGTGACTTCAGCATCCAGACTGAGAAACTCGACTCTCTTTTTTCTTTCCTCTCCTCTTTTCGACCTTTCCCTCTCCCCATCTCCTCCTACCCACAAGGCTACATCTCTCTCTCTTTCCATGGTTTCTTCCCGTCATAATCTCCGCTCACTCTCCCCCACTCCTCTTCTGTTCTCTCTGCCCTCCCTGCCCCTGAATCCTTCTCTCTCTCCTATCCCCTGATACTGCCACT
>OOFE01049578.1:3779-14490 GCA_900323365.1 Monocentris japonica
TCGCTCTCTTTCTCCTCCTCCTCTCCCTCTTCCTCCCTTCTCTCCTCCTCCCCTCTCTCTCTCTCTCTCCATCTCTCTCCCTCCTTCTCTCTCTCTCTCTCTCTCTCTCTCTCTCTCTCTCTGTCACTTGCTGTCCTTCCCTCTAGCTGATCTTCTGACAGCTCCTCCTGACTTGACCAATGCAGCAGCCATGTACCGTGGTCCTGTGTATGCTCTCCACGACGTATCAGACAAAATCCCCATGACCAACTCTCCTCTCTTGGATCCTCTGCCCAACTTGAAGATCAAAGTCTACAACTCTTCTGGTCTGGTCACACCGCAGGATGACCTAGGAGGGGACTTCACATCTAAACTGTCTCCTAAGGTAAGCCGACATCCACTTCTGTGACTCCTCCAGAATCCCTCAAAAGGTCAGCAATGCATCTAGCCTGGTCTTCACAAAGGACAATATGAAGAGGTTTACTTCTAAAGTGATTGTAGAAGCGCTGTGCATCCTGCATTCGCTCTGTAAGTTTTCCAAATAATCCCTCCTGGGAGTGGAGTTGCATCCATTGTGGGAAGTACTAAAATGTGAGACTTTTATATTCCCAATCACATAAATACAAAAACAAACACCATCAGTATACGCCCAGCTCAGTTCTACACTTTTCTCCTTCTGCTGTCATCTACACACATGCAAGAGATAGACTATAGAGATAGTCTAGAATGTGACGCAGATTGTATTGTATGAGGGAGTACATGTATGTATATGTTTACCTGATGTTCTGTCTTGTGTCTGTCCTGAACACACTAAAACTGAAAAACTCCTATCAAAAAGTTCCTATCAACCTTGGTTGGTATGGGAATAAAATATTACATTTTTAATCTTAGGAGTACATCTCACCGCAGACATCTAAAACATGCAATGTAAAACAAGTCATACGTTGTACTGTTACCCTAAGGCGATTGTATTGGAGTATGGTAATTGCATCTTCTTCTCACCGTTAGCTAGCTTTGCCCTGTGGCAGTGCTCCCAGGGCAGGTTCTAATAGTTAGCTTCCCTGTAGCATCTCAGCTAACTTGTAGGGCTATCGAGCAAACATAAAAATTCAAAAATAACTCACAGAATAAAATCCAAGTGGCAAAAAGAGCCTGAGGTTAAAATCGGGAGAAGTTACATGATACATGTGAAATGTTTTACAATGGGTAACTTATTCCTTGAACCATCACTCTTTCCTCTACTTTGCCTCCTAGTTGACCAAGGCCATTGGTAAAAAGAAGATAATGGCCTGGCATACTTCACCCACGTAGTATCGAATGATAGCCATTGTAGAAGTTTGTTCTCCAACCAATACTGCATCTGCTTTCTGTATCTGCATCTAAGTACTTTCTCCAGTCAGTTCCCCATGGGGGTAAATCAACAGTGCATACAAGTAAAAAGTGGGACTTCTATGATGGCTGCATCTGCTCTTCAACTGTCTATTCATGATAATTTACGATTTACCAGACTTCCAGCCAACCCAGTCTCATGTGAATCATATCTCCAGCTCCATGCCCATTTCAATCTGCTATAGCATGCATTGTGTTATAACCTGCAATGCTTACTTTCCTATTATAATGCCACACTGACGGATCTCTTTTGATTCCCAGGTAACCCAGTCTCTATTGGATAACAGCGATACCATGAACCTTCGCAACCAGAGTCTGGCCCGAACACGAGACCCTTCCTGTACTGCTCACGGATCCTTCAACAACCAGGGAGGACACCTCATTGTTCCAAACTCTGGTAAGTTTAGCGTTCTACACACACTTCTATCAACCTGTCTAATCATGAATCTGGTTGCAGTCCAATGACCAGGGTGATTTCTTACAGTACCCAACTTGGGTGGGTGTTACTGCACTCTTATCAATTCACATAATAACAAATATGGCTAAGATCCAAAACCATTTTAGGTTTGTTCATGACTACAGTGACAAAGAGGGAGGTCACCTTACAGTCCCTAAGTAAAATACTACTAGTACTACTAATACTAGACAATACTGCTTTGGGACGTTCTCAGGCTAGATTAAAAGTCAAGCATTACAAGGTGTGGGCACGGAAAAATAATGGATAATATTCAATAATTCATCTTGATGATTAATTAACTGATAATGTTTTGCCCATTCGATAATTCAGTTATGTTTAGTGAAATGCCACACACCAATAAATCTCTCCATCCATCCATCCATCCATCCATCCCTCTTCCCTTCTCTCCCTCCTGCAGGTGTGAGCTTACTGGTTCCAGCGGGAGCTGTTCCTCAGGGCAGGGTGTATGAGATGTATGTGACTGTGCACAGGAAGGACAGCTTGAGGTAAGTTTCTCTTTTCCTCAGTTTTGCTATCTATGCCTCTCACTTTGCCTCTCTGCCAGTCTGTCTCTCTCTCATAGTCTCTGTATCTCTCTGCCTGTTCTTTTTGGCTTTCTCTCACTTCATTTTTTCACCCTCCCCCCAACCCCCCCGCTCTCTCTCTCCGTCCCTCTAGGGAGCAGCTTCCCAGGGTTGTTTATAAGGTTTCACAGTATGACAAGAGTTAAGGCTGCACAGTGAGAGATGAGCCTTTATTATTTACAGCGTGGCTCTCTCCATGTACATCCTCTTTTGGTGATTCAGTCAACAGAGGTCAATTAATAAATCACGATTTCTATATTAATGCCGGGATTAAAACTCCTACCCTAGCAGAGTTGAGGAGATTACAGTGTAATATTTTACAGATTAGCACATTAGTGATTACCGTCTTAAAATCCTAATGCATAATGTAAGACAGAAATAATCAAACACAGTAGTATCATGCTATTATTTATTTTCTTATTATTTTGTGTTTTTTTTACCACCAAATTCAACAGAATATGCATTTAAATAATCTTTTCCAATGTAGAGGATGTGATGTGTTTGTGTCATTATCAACACCAATATTACCCACTATTTTATTATTATTATAGATGTGAAACTTCTGTTGGCTATAATCTCATGAACTAAAGGATTCTTTCACTTCCCTCTGTGTTTTTGAGCGATCCAAAAAGCATTCACCTATCCTTTGAAAGCACATGCAAACTGATTACTGTGCTTTCACAGTAAATGTAACAGACTAAGTGCCGTTTTTGGGATTACTGTAATCCTGTTACATGTACTGTAATCCTTTACTCCCAAAACCCTGTGCATGCGTGAGCTAAAGCTGACTGTTAACACGTGAGGGAGAAAAATTCTATATTCCAGTTGTTGTGTGAAAATTTCCCACCTCCAGCTTTGGTAGGATGTCATCTATAGACCTTAAGACCTGCAAGGGGTGAGAGAAACTTACAGTTAGAGTATGGGTCAAAATGCATGCCAATGCATCCCTCTTTGCTTTTCTCAAGTCAATAGTAGTAGCCAATAGGAGTAAATAAGAATTAGGTCCCCTGCAATGTGCTACAGTATTTCAAAGAGTCAAACCTCTTCTCTGTTTTCATCTCAGTCAATAGTAGCAAAAATCACGTACCCACATTCAGTTTACGTGGAACAGCCAGGTCACAAGCTCATTACGATCAAAACCAGAGACGTCACATCTTTATTTTACTATGTACTCAACTTAAAAGAAACGTACAAGTTTCCTTGATTCATTTATTTAATAAAAGATAAATAAATAATACATGGAAAATCAATAACTGCATGAATATACCACATGAAGGGTCGATGATCTCTGCATTAGGTGAGCCAAAGGGGATTGTTACAGTATAAGTCGTGCTGTCTGTATTTGTGCTGTATCTCTGTACAGTATGTTTCCCCTCGCCTCTCCTATCCATGTGAGCCCTTCCTGAGTCAATAATGAGCTCCAGAAACACAGAGCTGCTGAATCAATAATGCTGCTAAGGATTAGTGCCCCCCTGACATAAGGTGGGCTAAAAAAAAAATCACTTATGACTCTTATGAGTCCTGTATCCATGTGGGCTCTTTCCCACTCAATAAATATCTTCAGTAGCATGAGGCTGGAAAATACATATGATAACATCGACAGTGATCTAAAGCATTTGCACTGCGATATATTGTTTAATGTTTTGGCTCTGTGGTCATTACTTTATTCATTCTGTGTTATGTTATTAATAAGTCAGCACTTAAATACTACTGGAGCTCATTATATGTAATCTCATATGTATTAACAATAAAAGCATCAAGCAGTGCTGTAAATTGCTGTACTGTAGCATAGCTAGTGAGTCTCACTGGTCCCAAGCATGCCTGGAGTTGAGCAGAATAGCAGGAAGTAGATCCGGAGACCTGGCTTCAGTGTTGATGGTCCAGTTACCAGTGGTCCTTTATTTTCTGGTTATGTCGTGTGACCTACTGGCTCCAGCTGTGGTCCAACTGGAGCCATGCTGACTACACCAATCACCCTCTGTTTTAATCTGTGCAGTTCTACTCTGCAATATGCTACTCTGTTGTAATCTATTTAATTCTATTTTATTTCACTCTTCCGTTCTACTCTGCTCTGTTGTGTTGTGTGCTCTTCTCTTCTAGGTTAATCTAGTCTAGGCTATCTATCCTCTGTATTGTTCTTTCCAGATCCCCCATACATGAAGATATGACAACATAGAAAGAGCCAGAAGTGGAATCAATACAGTCTTGTGCACGTGGTGTCCATGCTAACTGGTTGAGCCATCAGGTCAGCCCATTACCGCCCTACTCTAAACTCCCATGTCACTTCTGTGTTATCTGTCTTGCCCAGACCCCCAGTAGAGGACATCCAGACAGTGTTGAGCCCAGTGGTGAGTTGTGGACCACCGGGAGCCCTGCTGACCAGACCAGTGATCCTCACCATCCACCACTGTGCCGACAACGACCAGGAAGACTGGCTCATACAGCTGAAGAACCAACTGGCTATGGGGGAGTGGGAGGTGAATGTTGGACACATACATATACTGTATCTTACATATTTCTTTTTGTGTGTGTTTTTTGGTTGTTGTTGTATTTGTTATTTTTAATTTCACTATGGCGTGCACACACATTTACGTGCACACACACATTGGCATTTACACAAAACAGTCACACAAATACGAACACCCTCAAATTATTGATAGACACGCATGGACACTGTCAACACACACAGCCATGTATATAGACACGAATGGACATGCACACATACACACACAAGATTGTTTTGCCCCAAAAGATTTACCTACATCACACATACACCCATACATAGTGAGGGAGAGAGAGAGACAAAGTTTGGTAAACATACAAAGTGTCTACAGGCTACTAGACAAGCAGGGTGTCGAAAACTCCTATCAGAAGCAATTTGTTATGCTCCAACCATCCTCCTCTCCCCTCCTCGTTCTTCTTATGTTTCTATCCCTCCTCCTTTCCACCCTTCCCTTTCTGCCTTTTCTCCATTGTCTCTCAGCTTGAAGTCTCTACCTCAGCAAGTTGTGTGTGTGTGCGTACATGTGTGTGTATGTGTGTATATGCCCATGTGACTGTTCATGCATGTGTCCACGTCCGTGTGTGTGGTGTGTGTGTGGGGAAGGGGGGGTGTATATGTGTGTGGGTGTGTGTGATAAGGCCGTCTTGCAGCATCACTGTGTCTACATGGCCCCTGTATGCTGTCTTCTGTTGCTTATCACAGCTCAGCACAATGTCTCTGCACAATTAGCCATGCATAGGATTTTGTGTGTATGTGTGAGAGAGAGAGAGAGAGAGAGAGAGAGAGAGAGAGAGAAAGAGAGAAGAAAAGAAACAGAATGGGTGATAAGACAAATAAAACTCAACAGAAAAGCAGAATTTCACCAAGAAGTCGATTTGTTTTTCTCTTATTGCAGTAAAACATCCATTTTCCATCAGAATGTTTCCTCCAAAACAGAGAGAGGAAGGTAATTGAATTCCCCTCACATCAGGGGAGAGCAGCCATGGTTGTGATTACCAGTAATAACAGATTCATATCATATTGCTCTCCTACCATTTGGTATCGATTCAACTCATCTATAGGAACACAACTCCACATGAACTGTGATTCAAAACTCAATATTGGTATCACACGTGTGGGTGACACAGATGCATAGTACACACACGTTTGCATGCACATCCACTCACTGGACCGCACACAAACACACACACAGTCACACAAACACACATGCCTGCACAACTAATTGGAAATTCAATACTCATATAAAAAGATTGCAGTATATTTGTGCATCTTCCCCCCAACCCAAAGAGCCATATAGATTTACCATAACTCAGGCTGTGACAGAGAGCTAGAAATCATAGGAGCAACAGCTCACAGATAATCAGAGTGAAATTGAACACACTTCACAGACAAGCACAGTACAGCAGCTCAGAACAAGTGGTATGTATTTCCTAATGGAAACCTTGACTTGCTTTTAGAAGTCAGATGTACTGCCAGATGAACATTTAATCTTCAGTTCAGTATCTGGTGGTTAAAACAAACTCTGATGAATGTAGCATCCAGCCATTATATTTTTCCTAAACTAAATTACCAGACCAACAATAGGAATCACAGTGTTAATTATTGTGTCTGTAGCAACCGAGAAATACACCAAGTATAAGCACACAACCCTGCTGACAGAGGTTTGTTTGCATCAGTGAAAAAGCTTCAAAGAGAGGTCCAGTTGTGCACATTCAGAATATGGTTTGACCTGCCACATACTGACCATCCTCTGTGTGTGTGTGTGTGTGGTTCCTACAGGATGTGGTAGTAGTTGGAGAGGAGAACTTCACCACCCCCTGCTATGTGCAGATGGATTCAGAGGCATGCCACATCCTAACAGAGACCCTGGGGACTTACTGCCTGGTGGGCCAATCAGTCAGCAAGGCAGCTGCCAAGAGACTCAAACTGGCTGTTTTTGGACCTGTCTCCTGTACAACACTGGACTATCACATCAGGATCTATTGTCTGGATGATACACAGGATGCACTCAAGGTAAAATATTGCACCTAAAAGAATCACGCCAAAAGAATCGTGGTTAATGGAGAGTCAGTCATATATAATCAATATATCACACACACATACACATACCATGGATGCATCATATAGGATATATATGTGTACATTGGCCAAGCTTGAACAGGTGTCTTCAACTACTCAAAGTAAGGAGGAGTGGTGTATGATATTGTGTGTCTTGTGTAGACGTTATTGTCCTGTGAGGAGTTTCATTCTCACTTGGACCACCCATACGTTCTTCCCTGTTCATGAAGTATGTTATTACTTGAATAGAAATGATACTCTCACTAGAGTCATAAATAGAAGTTTCTTCACCTCTAGTCTTCTGGAAATGAGCTGAGGAGCGGTACACAAAAAGGGGTCAAGCAATGTCAAAATAGCGGCTGCTTTACAATTGAAACAAATTCAAAGCACCAGCTGATATGTGAGATTAACATTAGGTCATTTATGCTAGCAATGATAAGTCAAGTGTCAATGAGGCACACATGCATGCGTACGCACATGCACACATACGGGAACACACAGTCAGTTTTACCATTTCAAACAAGCAATTGTAGTTGAAAAACAAAGTTCAGAGGTTGACTTTTTAATGATGGAGACTTTGTGTAGTATAATTGATCGGCTGGTGTCTTAAAGGGAAAGCCTGTGCTCTCTGTCTACTGTAGAGCTGCAGTGTAGGAAGATGATGGGGAGGAGGAAGTGATTATTTTGCAAATGTTGTGGGAGGCTTCAGAAGACATACTGATAATTTACTCTTCCATCAAAAAAAAATCACCATGTGTGTGTGTTCATTCATAAGTGTATGCATACATGTATTTATGTTTGAGGCCATACTGATCCGTGTGTGAGCATACCAGTATGCGTACTTGTGTCTGCAGGGCATACGTTTTTCAGAGTTAATTTCCTTAGTACCCTGGTGGTGCAGGCTTAGTTGATTTACAGTAGTCAATTTAAAAAGGATGAGCAAAAATCCCTACAGGACCCCCTGTATAATTTATTATTGAAACAACTGCAGCACAGCAAAGTGAAGAATGCTGCTTCCTTTGGTCCACGATATGGACAAGGATGTCAAATGGACAGTGTCAGACATACATCAGCTGAATTTGTCTTCCTTTGATGATACCAATTAATAAAGCTAGCTAGCTAGCTTAGAAACTGAACTGAGTCAGTATGCTAGTTACAGTGTTCTTGAAAACCATGGAAAACAGTGCACAAGGGAAATCAAGACTGATATCATAGAATGAAGTGAAGGGTAATGGAAAAGGCAGGAAAGGGCCCCAGAATCTTGAACACTGAGAACTCAATATACTTTGTTTTTTTATCATTTTACAGTACAGTTGCAAGAAAATGTCTGTTAACCATTTTAAATTACCTGCATGGATGAAGGACTTGACCTGATGAAGGAGGATTTCTGCAATGGCTAGTACTGATGATATACAGGGCTTAATGCATCCAATAACAATAACAAAATGAAGTCTCAAGATTGCACAAAACAAAACTGAGGGAGGAACTTACTTCGAAGTTGTTAACATTTTATGTTGTTTCTTTGTGGGATTTCATGTAGGAGGTTCTTCAGATGGAGACCCAGATGGGAGGGAAGCTTCTGGATGAGCCAAAGACTCTGAACTTTAAAGACAGCACCCACAATCTGAGACTGTCCATCCACGATGTACCACACACACACTGGAAGAGCAAACTGATCGCTAAGTATCAGGTGAGACACACACACACACACACACTTGTGTTTTACTTATATATGCTTGTAGCAGCCTGCTACTATACCGGGTCCGTGACAGACCGAGACCAAGGGCAGAGTTACCAGGCCAGCAGGCCGTTTTATTTGCACAAAGCAACGATAATTCTACATTGACGGCCGCTCTCAGCGCCGTCTCCATCTGCTGGCGCACCTCCCTCTATTCTGGTGGATCAGCCGTGGAGCACCAAAGCCAGCCAGTCTGCCAGGCTTCCAGGAACCTACCGTTCCAACCCCGACTGGGCAGCTCTTGCAGGCTGCTCCCGGCTGCACCCTCCGCGGACTCTGGTCAGTCGCCACTGCTGGTTCCGCTCGCTCTCCGCTCTGTACAGCCGACCCCTGATCCTCCCAATCGCCTGTCAGCTCACGCACTCCATCAGCCTCTCACACTGACGCTCTTTCTCTCACACAGTCACACACAGGTTAAAAAGGCTCGGCTGCAATCAGCCTTAATTGGCCGCAGCCATGCTGGATCCAGGGACAATCAGTCCACTGACTCAACTCTCCCCTGGATCCAGCCTAAGCCTCACCCCAGGAATTGTAAAACACATTTATCACAAAGTTCCACAATTCTGTTTTCCGTAATCTGATTTTATTCAATTTGAACCATAATTTGTTGATTTGTTGTTTTTATCCTTTGCAGTAAACAAAAAATCTGTTATTTACAATTTTAGAAATTCAATGTAAATATTGGGTGAAATATAGATGATGATAATTCACAATTTCTTTCAAAGGAAACCACAAGCCAATGCCTTACCTCCCCAACACTTTCATTTGTGACATTTTAACACTGAAACTTGAGACACAATTGCAAAAACCTAGATTAGCCACAATCTTCATAGCTAACATCTCTTGTGTTCATGTGAAAAGCATTGCCATTCAAAATGCTCAACTGAAATTACAAACTGGCAACCTTGACTACTCACAAGTACAAACACTAGTCGCTAAAATGTCAATGTCAATTACAGATTACAAATACAAGCAACATCTGGTGTTTATAGTCATGAGAAAAATGATGCATAGTCACATATGTGCAAAAAATTCAGAAAAAAAAACTGTATTAGACTTTTAGTTAAAGGTACCATTGGTTTTATAAAATTATCTAATATATATGTATGAGTTTTGACAGCTGTGTGAACTATTTTGGGAGCATGGACCGTTTTATGTGTCCAGTTTGGGAAAATGATATATGTAGTTTTGTATTTTGTGTGAAAACAATGAAAATGTACAGTTAGTTTTGCAAAATTATTAGGGGTTTAGATGTCTGTGTTAACTGTTTTGAGAGTATGGACCTTAGTTCTCCAATCAATTAAGAAAAACTGTAATCTTGGATATTATTGCCATAATATCCAAGTTTTCTTCACTCTGACACTTGCTGTGTGCACAGCTAGCCATATTTTATTGGAACTATCAGTTGGAAGATATTACTCAATCGGATTGCTTCCTTGAAACTACACATCAGAAGCAACATGCATATCCTTTGTGCATTTTCTAGGAGATCCCGTTCTACCAGGTGTGGAGTAGCAGCCAGAGAACTCTCCACTGTACCTTCACCCTGGAGAGACTGAGCTCAGCCACCACAGAGATCAGCTGTAAACTGTGTGTACGGCAGGTGGAGGGAGAGGGACAGATCTTTCAGCTCAGCAACACATTGGAGGAGGTGAGGTCATAGATATTCACGTGCACACAGGGAAACAGACACACGCTTATTGGCTATCAGCTGTACATACGAGAGGATCGTGGAAGGCAACTTTAACTCACGCTGCATGAGGAGAGGATACACACACAGAGGGATAAAACTACACAGACAAAAGAGAGATGAACACAGACAGATAGATACACACACACACACACACACATTATACATTCTTCTACTAACTTATATTCCACTCCTAAAGGTCTTAAAGTCACCAAGTTTTTCTCTAGCTGTCAGACAGTCAGGGTTCCTGTGACTGTGTTCAATCATTCATATTGGGGCTAGAGGTCACATAACACGACTGGAATAACTGGTC
>OOFE01049578.1:14510-32325 GCA_900323365.1 Monocentris japonica
TCACTGCTTTCTCTCATAACTTTGCACACCAGAATTTTTTTTAACCCTTATTAACCAGGTAAGTTAACTAAGACAAATAGATTCTTTACTGCATATGTTGTGAGGAGGGAGGATTTACACATACTGTATACTCACTCACTGAGCAGAATGAGGATTTAAAAAAGTGGTGCAGCCCTAGAAAAACGTTTTAATATAGTTTCAGGAAGAGATCATTTAATCTACCAAACTGCCTCCTCCTGATCATAGTGCATAAAAAACGTGAACACGAATGGAAGGACCTCCCTCGCACCAAATCTCAGATTTGCCAAAGACAATAATCATGATCCATCCCAATTTCTTATTATCCAATCACATTTCCTCTATTTGATATATAAGCCCTCGCTTACCTCTTCCCCTCATTCCACTTGCCTTGGCCATCCCACCGCCACCCTTATCTCCCTCCGTTGTCAGGCGTGTGTAGGATTAGGACCCAAGAACAGGACTAGGACGAAGGCGGGCGGCTGTACACAGTGGTTTATTAGCAAGGGCGGGAGGAATGGGGGTATGGAGAGCTGAGCCGGAGGACGTTGGAGAGTGGCAGGGAGCGGGAGTGGAGCGGACGGCTGGAAAGCAGGCTGGCTGTGCACACGGTGAGGCAGGTGGACAGAGCTCATGGGAGAGGGGTGGACCACGTTGGTGAAGACTGGGGTGTAGAGCCGGGTATTTATGCTGCAGGAAGTTGATGAGTGGATGGGTCGCAGGTGTGCAGGTGGATAGACGGGAGGAGTCGAACGGGGGCGCCACGGCCACATACACACGCAGACAGAGAGAACCAACAGGGGACCAACAAGAAACACCAGGAAGGGAAAGACAGTAGAAACACTAGCGATGAGGGAGAGGCACAGCCGGGACCATGACATCCGTAGCTTTATTCAGGGTATTGTAATGCATAATACAAATTTCCAACAAAGAGCTGACATCTCCTCACTGCATCAAACACAAAGATGAGTTTCCATTCACACAAGCAACCCAGTAGTTGCTTGTGTTGCTTAGTCTTTTCCACTCTCGACCTTAGTTGATGAAGAAGAAACTCCAGTATAGCAAGAGTGATGCGAACAAGGGCATGACATCTCCAATCCACACCCTCCGGCCTTTTGCTGGACATCCAATTGAATAAGTTGTGAGGATACATCTTTGTCTTGGTTCATAAATGTATTAAATTGGCAGAGGGGCAAAACCATACAAAGTGTGCCAATGTGTGCAGGATTCCACATCCTGCAAAATTAAATCAACCTGTCGTCAGATCATTCCTTATGCTCACTGATGACTAAAAAGAGAACACAATTTCAACTCGCCAAACAATTTGTCATGGGGCAGAGCAGTACTTGTGCAGCAAGCATGCAATAAAAAAATGGGACTTCTGTTTGGATTCTTATTAAATAATAAATACCTAGTCTTACAAAATACTTGCTGTGATCACAAGGGGTGATTTGGCTAGTATGGCAATTAGAGTTGAATTAGCTAAATGAATATCTTCATTGTATATCTGCATTAGATAAACTGCTATACACTTGAAACACCACACAGCCTACAGTCTCCTCTATGTTGAGTAATGGAGGATACAACAGGTCTACAGTGTTCATTATTTCAGCAGAAAAATAGAGATGTCCCTTTGCATCAATCATTCAATCTCCAGCAGCAGAGAGCATTCTGCTGTAAATCGAAACTAAGTAGACACTGTAAATAGTAATCATTTACATCAACAGTGGCAGTTTCCCTCTGCCAAGTCACATTCATTAGACTGCTGCCTCCTTTCAGCCCAGGAGTGGTGGATGAATGGGATGAAGGTTCAGAGAGAGATATTAATAGAGACAGAGAGAAAATGAGAGAGAGACTGAGAGAGAAAGAGAGGAGAGAGAGAGAAAGTGTTAGGAAGCAGATATTTCTGTTTGTTGCAACCTTGTATTAATTAGGAAAGCAGCAGAGAGGAGAGCAGGAATCGTGGGAGGATCTCTCCCAGAAAGAAATAGAACATATTTAAGAAGAAAGGACTATGTAGGCATGATCGTGATCAAATGTGTCCAAATAGAAATATGATTGATTTACCCTCACCATGTCACCACATGGATATACAGTCAGGCTTGAAAGTTTGTGAACCCTACAGGGGGTGGTCATTATTTCATATATCTAAGAGTAATAACCTTATAAAATCCTTATCTAAACCCCAAGTCTTAATGAAGTCTGTTCTTGAATTCTCTGGTTCCCCCCAGAATTCATGATTCCCTTAATGATGTTGAGTCATCCAGGTCCAGAGGAAAAATAACAGCCCAGACCGTGACACTCCCAACACCATGCTCGACCTTAGGGTTAAGTTATTTTGGTGGTCAGTTTTGGGTTGTTGCCAAACATGGCATTTTGGATTTTGGATGTATCTGTCCAGAGAACAGACTTCCAGAAATCTACAGGTTTATCCAGGTTCTTTCTGTCAGCTTTGTTCTTTTTAGACAGTAGAGGCTTCTTCCTGGCTTCCCTTGCATAAAAGCCGTTTCTAGTCAGTGTTCTTGTTATTGTTGACAGATGCACAATGACATCAGATGCAGCAATGGAGGCTTGTAGATCTCTGGATGTTATTCTTGGGTTGTGTTTTTTTACTAGTTTTAGTATTTTTCTTGTGGCACTTAATGATATTTTAGAAGGACGTCCACTTCTAGGCAGAGTCACTGAGCTCCTCTGACTTCTCCTTAGACTTTCTCTTTAGTTTGTCTTTCACTTGCAAGGGTAACACCAAACACCAAACCAGGTTTCCCGCCTGGATTTAAGGGAGTGCCACACAAACATCTGACGTTTGATTGGTTAACTTCATACCCAATTATTTACCCACCTGATTTGATCTACCTACTTAATTTAACTAATGCAAGAAGAGGTTGCATTACGTACTAGGTACATCCACGATTTCCTCTAACACCCATGCATTTGGACATTTTGCAATGCCTTTGGTTTAGTCCCTCGGGTCAACACTTCATAGATGGGGAAAAAATAAAGGCAAAATTAAAAACTGAGATGTAACATTACTGCTGTACAGCATTATATGAAATAACCTGTTTCCCCTTTTGATCTTTCCAGGAGGTCCAGTGCATAGACACATCCCTTATGGACCCAGCCAGTAGCATCACTACCTTAGTGGGGCCCAATGCATTCCGCATTCCTTTGTCCATCAGACAGAAGCTGTGTGGCAGTCTGGATGCACCGCAGACAAGAGGCAATGACTGGAGGATGCTGGCCCACAAACTCCACCTTGACAGGTGAGGACACAACAAACGGTCTTCTGAAAAGTTAAGCAACTTAGATTTGTAATATATCTACGTATGGCTAGACACATAAGCCTATCGCTGCACGTGTGCCAAAATCAAATGAAACTCCTTGGGTTACGGGTTACGGTTAAGGTTAAGGTTAGGTTTAGGGTAAGGCTTTGGTCATGGTTAAATAAGAAAAACTTTCACTGGAAATAAAACAGAAGTGGAAAATGTTGTGTCAGTAGGGACTTGAATACAGGTCTTCGGAGTTGAAGGCAAGTGTATACACCCATCTACCACCTTACTTTCCACAGGTCAAATCTTCACTTACTTATGTTTATTTACTGTACAACTAGTGCTTCCCTCAGATGAAATGCCCCACTAGCGGGATGGCAGGTCATCAGGATGGCCTGCCCTGCCTCTTCAGGGACAGGGGGAAAGAGCCTCTGACTTCTGGCACTTACACAAACTCAACCGTGGGGAACCCCAGACGTCTGAGCTGACCACTTTACCAAAGAGGCATAATCAAGTTCAGAAGTAGCAATGTGAAAATTCTGTTACTTTATGTAACTGATGATCTTTTCTTGTTGGCTAAAACATCTGTACTCTGAACTGCACAAAGCGTTTCAGAATGCATGAAAACATTCAGTGACACTGAAGATGAGCCGATGGTTCAGTCTGGGTTTCATTTCGGCAACCAAAGACAGATAAACCACTATAAATAAACCCGAATACACACCAGCAGTGTTATATCCAGCAGTCCAGTCGGATGTGCAGAAATAGCATTTTCAGGTTGGCTTCACACAATATGTGTGGATGTGAGTCTCTGTGATTCATCTACCATCATCTACCTACTGAAACAGAGGCAGATATAGAGAGAGGTAAATTGGACCCCAGTGCACCACGTTGTCCTGATGGGCAGGTCATGGCGTAGTCTCCTAATGTGTGCAATAAATACTCATGACCAGTGGGCAAAAGATGGACAGGTAGGTAAATTGTTGTTTACTTTCACTTTTCCTCTCAAATCTATACAAGGAAGATGAGCAAAAGTTCTAATAATGGAAATACCATCTACTGTCATCTCTTCTCATATAACTGCTAGGCTTCAAATTCAGACTCTGCCATCGCTGCCCTCTGTGCTTGTTTTTCTGCCTCTCCTCACTTTACTTTGATACTCATACATATAGACGAACAAACACACACACACGCACACAGGCAAAACTGTGTACTTTTTTGCCCATTGTACAGAGGGGAGTGCTAAAGGAAATGATAGACGCCCTCTCTTAGCCTTTTAGCTTCACTCTGTGTGCTGATATCTGGTAACGTACACACACAAACACACACACACACACACACACATAATGAAGAAACATCAGAGGTGGATCTCAGCTATTGAGCTCACTTCCCAGCAGGATACCTCTTATCACATACTGCAGAGAGAGAGAGAGAGAGAGAGAGAGAATATGAGAATATATCCTTATTAGTTTTTTGAGCATGAGTCACATGGGTATGGTTAATGAAGAGAAAATAAGAAAAAAGAAAGAAGAAGGAGAGAACAGACACACAGAGAAGAAGTGTGTGATGTAAAGGTCTCCTATTATGTTTAAACAATACCAGTGTGTGCCAACAGTACACAATCGCAGGATTTACAAAGGACCAAAAAATCTAATTTTTTACCCAGTGGGACCCAAATCTGATGGCTTTTCCACTTCAAACTAGAAATGGGAAGATCAGCTCTTTGTCACAAAGGGTTCAAAGTAAGACTTTTTCTGCTCCTCTGTAACGATTGAATGCTTTACTCTCAGCATCTTTAGCAATTACAGTGACTATAAAAACAATTCTCCCTGTTGACTTTTTTGTGTGACAGTAGGATTTCAAAATGCCTTTAAGATGGATTTTATTTGTCTTAAATCTAGGCAGAGGAATCTCTGTATTTTTAGTATTTTTACAGATATTTTATATCTTTTTTATATAATAAACATCAACTAAGGACCATTATCTTGTGAAGACGGATTGTTTTGAGTGAGTGCAGGCTCTATACATATTATTGCCTATACATAGGGTGATAGAGATATAGTGACTGAGACAGAGAGAGAGACTAACATTTTACAGCCAGACTCAAACGTGTAAATAGTCAGTATCCCAGTATTCAGTCTTCTGAAGTGGGTTATGCAATTACCTCAGTCAAATTGTCTAATTACACGGTTTAGAAAATGAGTATCCCAGATAACAGAGCTGTTATACATCAGTCATAACACAGCATTTATCATATCGTTCTCCCTCTCTCCCTCCTTTGTTTTCCCTTGTTCTCAGGTACTTGAACTACTTTGCCACCAAGTCCAGTCCAACAGGGGTGATCCTAGATCTTTGGGAGGCCCAGCACTTCCCTGATGGAGACCTCAACGAACTGGCCGCTGTGCTGGAAGAGATGGGTCGCCACGACAGCAGCCTCACCTCCATGTCAATGGAACATTGACAATGCAACATGGTTACCATGACAATGACAGAACGTTGGAGACAATGACAAGTGAATTCTATACAGTTGATACAACAGCAAGGGCAAATGAGTTTTGATTTGACAAAAGAAAAGTTGTCACCATGGTGATTGAGCAAAGTGAAATACCGTGGTAATCATGCTGGTAACAAACAGCAGGAGAGACTGTGCTGGAACTGTGTGTGTGTTTGTGTGTGTGTGTGTGTGTGTGTGTGTGTGTGTGTATGTGTGTGTGCGCGCGCGATGTTACAGTCATGTGTGACTGAAAGAGAGATAGCCCTACCTGCCACACATAGACAGTCAATCAGGAACAAACAAAACACACCTAAAAGAGGACCTTGTCTAGTGTAACACCAGTTGTTTTCTTGCTGTTATTTTATATGGAACAGAAATAAAAGAGAAAAAGGGAGAGAAAGAGGAACCGATCTGGAGAACCTGTTTAATGGAACAGAATCATAAGGAGAGAGGAATCATAAGGAGAGAGGAGTTAAACTGATTACAAAGGAGCGAGAGGAGGGAAACGACGATGAGCAAGAAAGAAGACAAGCCTCTTTAGGAAGGAGAGAATGAAAACAGAGAAGCTAAACTGATTACAAAAGAGAGGGAGGAGATAAAATGATGGAAGACACAGCAGGTGATCATCTGTAAGAGCAGAATGGAAAACAGATGAGAGGGGAGATAAAGTGGTGATCCTGTACTTTCTTGAGAGCCTTGGCTGTACGTGTTTACCAGTACAGTTTGTTGTCTTTATATCGTTTCCTAGGGAACGCTCTATATGTATTCTGCTGTCCATATGTGTGGATCATTTCCTGCTAACAGAATTTGCTACACAGTGACTGTCAATCAAGGGCCCTGGCCAGAAACAAGCCCAATAGAACAGTTTTCACTTTTTGGCTGAGCTGCAAACTTTAAAAAAAAATCACTATATCTTCAAAGTCAGTAATTCATTTTTTTTTCATGTCCATCCAAGGTTGAGGTGTAGGCAGAGGTTTCCAATGAAGTTAAGGTTAGGTAAAGTTTCTAGATTGCAACTATACCAAAAAGTGGCAACCCTAAGCTTAGCTGTCTCCCCTAATAATCACTCCTGACAAACCTAGTAATGATGCCCAATGCAGCCCAGTTTAACTTGACTGCTTGTTCCCAAATTACTAAGTAAAAACTGATTTCACTTTTTTCCGATTCTTTATTTTTGCTAAGATTATTCTTAGCTGTGTTTGGTAGTATAAGTATTTTGACAGTCTTGTGACATTGGATGTTTTGCTGTGTATTTACAAAATTTACATTCATGATCAACAGATAAATATCAAGCAAAGGCACCGACTCAGCTATTGATTCTCATATAGGTATATTTCAGAATTTGCCGATCTTCCTTTTCATCATATTTATCTCTTGATCAAGTCAAATCAAATTTCATAAGCATACAGCACAACCAGTTTGCACTTTTCCTGTATTGGAGGTTTCACAACAAGCCATTGTAAAGCAAGGAAACAAAGATGATGTTGAAGCTACAGATGTATCCATTGCAGAAGTCTCAACGTTAACATGCTCACTGCAGTGCTGCTGCTGTACTGTTCTTCCTCCCCAAGAGAGGAATTGTTTGGAAGATGCTGTAGTACTGATGCCGGATAGAGGCAGAGTGGGGAAACTCCTGTGTCTATTAAAGACTTGGGTCTAAGTTAGGGATTGTTTCTTGACAGGTCCCAACTCAGAGAAAAGAGAGAGGAAGCAAAAAGGGAAAAACAAGAAATGAAAACACGTCTTTTAAATACAGTAGTCTAGTATTATGTGGTAGTGAATCAAAATACAGCTATCATTCATTAACGCTAAATGTACCCAATATGCTGTTTTTATCAATCATATTTTCATTTTCTAAAATATATATATTCATATATTTATTTGTTTTTCATATTTTTGGTGTGCCATCATCGTCGGATGTTGGTATCGGCCCTATATTGTGTTATCTGCCCTAAGCCTTTATGTGATTTCATTTGTTATCACCACCATGGCTTTGCTGGTCACTAGCGCCATCCAGTGGCCTTTAAGAATAACAGTTTTTACATTCGCGATTGTCTGAAACGTGTAAATACATAATTATCATGTTCATCCTAATGGCATTGTATTACCAAGATAATTTTGTTCAGTGATCATTATTGTGTTACTTACATTGATATTATTCAACCATTTTTATGTTTCTTATAGGTGTGGACTGCATGGAAAAAAATAACATGTAACATATCAGTTAGTTGCCCTTTATTTAAATAGACCCCTAATAGATGTTAAACAATGTTCTGCCATCAACTAACATTCCAGCACATGGTGTATTTGTTGAAAAGGTTGCATTTGATAGCTAAAACATCCAGAAAACAACTAATGGGGCCTATGTAAAATAAAGTGTAACATATTTGTGTTTTGCAGAACAATGGTGTGAATCAACACTGGCTGTTTAAATCAGTTCATACAGTTTACATGTACGATGAGGGGGGTCAACAGAGAATAGTTGGTCTAATGCTGTTGTCTGATGTCCAAAAAGCCAGCTTTGTGGGAATTTAAAAAAAAAAAAAACAGCCTTACTTTCAATGGGTTTCAAATAGGTGTCATGGGCCTCTGTGGTCATGAAATGTACTCAGAATGTAAGAAACAACATGAACATTCAATTCAAGTGAAAAAAGAAAATGTAAGACACTCAAAAATTGGAGTTACAATGTTTTTTTTTAAGTGTCTTTTTTAATGTCTGGCAGAAGCTATAGTGTATAATGTGGTCAAAAAGACTGTTTCTGCTCTGATCTTTGGAGAGACGCCATATGAAACTGTACTGACATCAGGTATGTAGAGGAGATACCGAGGAGGATATTACGAAGAAAACAGAGTAGACAGTTTATACTGACACAAAAGGTCAGATCTTTACCTGGTCATGGCAGATTTCATCTTCTTGTGACTGTCTATACGGGGGGGGGGGCGACCTTGAAAATATTGATTTTTCACATTGTTTTTCCTTTCTTTGTTTAGACAGCCATAACCATGCAAGTTAAAAATCAGACCTCTTGTGCCAGTGTTAAAACAGACATATAGAAGACATAGAGGCCTCAAGTATGTACATTTTACTTTTGGACAGCCTTAGTAACCAAATTATAAAGGTGTATGGTTAAATGGCAGAGTGGATATTTTGTATCTTTTCAAATGTACTCTATCAAAGTATCAACGTAACTGATATCACTGCTGATGTCAGATGTGGGAAATCAAAAGGAGGAGTCGTTTAGATTTTGTGTGGATAAAAGCCGAAAACATCAAGTCATCAGTTCAGTTTGTTTCAGAACAAAACATGAACTAAGAGGTCACATCAATGTCTCTGTAGACGAACGTGATCGTCAACATCTTCGGTTCACTCAACGCTGGATTTACAAGCATAAAAGTTTATTTTTTTGACTCTTTGTAGAAATCTGGTTTCCTCTGTTTAGAAAGCTATTAAAAGATGACAAAGGGTTAAAAAAATTTGATTTACCTATTCTTGTGTAACTGCAGCCCAAATGTCATCCTTGCCATGGTCTACATTTAACCAGCAGGATTTATTTTTAAAGGTGTAGACTGAAAAAGGGAGTTTTTATTCATAGGCCTGATGAAGGTGAATGTTCAAACAGAGTGTGACATGAAAGAGAAGACAGAAGTGTGTTAAGATATCAAAATGTGTAAAAAAAAAATTCTATCCACAGTATGTACAGTGTACTGTCAGCTATATTTGGCAAATTTCAAAATATGGAAAAAAGAGCAGTACAGTTAGATACTAGTTTGTATGTTTCAAGTTTTTATTTAAGTTTCTTTTTTGTAAAAGCAGTGTCTACTATGCAAACTTGGCATCGGTTATCATGATAGTCTATAACTAGAGCTGTGCTTGTAAGTGCATTTTTACTTTACTATCAAGGGTGATTTGATTTGTTTAGTGTGGGGTAGTATTGGTCCATTTTAGCTAATTCTGGCACGCTTCATGAATCTTGCTCAATCCCGCAGAATGCTCGCCTCTCTATCTCCTCTAATTGTTTTCTGTACAAAGTGTAAGAAAGAATTTTTAAGACAATTAATAAATTATATTTATAAGCAATGCTGAAAATGTGTGACACCGTTGTTTGGTTATTTCTGTGTGTTTGTTTTCACATAATAGTTGTGAAGTAAGGTTCATTATGGTCTCTCAATGTGCTGAGCATGCTGTGTGTCAAACAGCATGTCTTAGTTGTGGGCTCATGGTTCTCAAACCTCCTAGCAGATGCACGATGATTTACAGAATGTGAACATACAAATGTTGTTTCTAAGCCTTTAATTTTTATACAAATCTTTTCTTGAGAAATAATGGACATTTATAGGATCCAGACTTAAAAAACAGTCGAGTATAAAAGCCTGAAAATGGGGAAATTAAAATAAACCTTGTTAAACATGTCAGTGTTAAACATGCTGTGTGCTCAGCTGCACTGGTGGGCTGTAAGAAAACGTGACATTTTTAGGGAGTGGAGAACATATGGAGAGCATACCTACACAATACTGCCAAGTGACTACTTGGTATGCACCTCGTAACTGTAGCCACCACAAACAGTGCACCAGCCATGTGGATGAGTGAAACGTTTTATTGGGGGAATGTGAAACCATTTACTGAATAAAAACACCATTTTCTCTCACAGACAACTACAGTAACAGAACACCCCATTATTTCAGTTGGCAAAGACCAGAAAAGAGGCTCGCCGACCTCTCAAGGCAAGTTTATTAAGGACTTCACAAAAGGACTAAAAGCCAAAATGATCAGGTTGATGCTCACTGAGGGAAATTTCTTTCAACTGATGCAACATAGTTTGACCATTGCAGCGTTCATCACTAAGTCACACAGGGTAACAAAGAGGCTACGTGAGGAAGCCACACAACTGACATACCTACGTGATGGCCGAGATGTGGAGAGGACTAACAGTCTGCCAACTGCGATGATGAGAGGTGTCTGGACATACATGAGAGGCAATGTTCTGTACCACTGAATCTCATAGAGTAACTCTGTCGTCTGATGGCAGCCGCATGATGCATGTTGACTCAGTTGTGGTTTGATTTCAGTGTCACAGCTGTAATCGTGACCTTGTTTAATGGTCTATAATTTGACGAAGTCACAATTCTGGTGGTGTGGCAGGGTGGGGGTGGTTGGAGGGTGTTTCCCAGGACTAGAGTCATATTTTGAGACTGTTGATCTTGTTGGAAAGGCTTCTGGTCCAGTGTGGGTGCAACAGCCAATAATGGGTAGCTAACATACACACAAGACAATGGCCATCAACCCTCTAAGTATGAGTGCAAGTCTATATGTATTGGGATTGTCTGAAGATACACAAACACAAATACACTGTGAATGTTTTTTTTTTCTCCGCCATTAGTCCTCCTTGACAAATGGCTTCAGCTAGACTGTCTTTAACTTTGCAAAATGCAAGTGCAAAGGCTAAATTAGGTAGCCTTAAATGTACATGAACACAGCGCCACACATAATAATAGAGCACTACATCATCAAGCAAGAAGTCAACACTGTAGTTTGTGTGTAATAGCTTCTGACTGCCTTGGCAGTTACCTGCTGCAGTTGATGTGCAGTGCCTAAAGATAGCGCCATTACCCTTCACTATCTCTGTTTAGCCTCCTCACTCAAGATTTAGTTTTGACATGGCAGTTCCTCTCTACTTTGGAAGGCAAGGAGACATAGAGGCCTTTAGAGCCTCAATCCAGGATTTATTTGGCCATATAAACTTTATTATTCACATAGATTCTTGGAGAGTTTGAGTTATACATGGAAAATAAGCTTTTGCAACTTTCATAGCCCATCACAACTCAAAAATACAGGTATATGTTTCTTCAGTGTCTACAAACATTACCAGCGTAAACAAACCTTTAAAAGCCTCAAAATACATGTATCAGTTGCATACTCTCAGTCCTTATGTCAAAAGCAAATCAATTTGACAGTGAGAAATGACTTCAATCCAATTAAAACATAAAGCCAGTAGTGGGATGACAGTGTTTTGAAAGGTGTCATGCTGCAATTACTGATTGAGCCTTTAAGCGCATTGCCTCCGTCTCTCATTCAGACCTTCATCTGCAGGTAGGGCAGCTTTCACAGAAAGCATTGATAGAGTATTCCACTCATTAGTTTAAGGTCAGTAGCCTGTTTTTGTATCTCTGCAGCTACAGAGATACAGAAGTCAAACTGAACCTCTTTTTCCAAAGCCTTTGAAACTAACGGGAACACATTTAGAGTCCTCGCACTGGTTTGAAACAAAATTGCCTCCTCTTCTCTGATGGACAGAATTCTCACAAGCCCTTTTCATTATTAATGTTTAATTAACCAGATTAGTCTGAAATCATTTTTTCAAGGGGGACTTGGATTGCAGGCTCCTAGGCATCCGGACTCCAAGTTTGTGATCCTGCGATCTTCTTGTGAACTTCTTGCTTCCTGTCCCACTTCCTTTTCCCATGGAGTAAAGGATTTTGGGGCCCGGAGCAGAGACAGTATTTGTGAGATTGTTGGGGCCTTTCTTTGTGCGTAAACACACACCTAGCGGTGCCCCCTCACAGTTTAATATCCTGTGATTCTGACATCTTGGCGAGCGTCTTTTTAACCCGTAGCGCTGTGAGCCGGGAGGCTGGGTTATGGGCCCAGCACTCTGTCATCAGCTTCCCCATCTGTCTCAAACACTGGGGAGACAGAGAAATAATGTTAGGGAGGTATCTGTGTGTGTGTGTGTGTGTGTGTGTGTGTGTGTGTGTGTGTGTGTGTGTGTGTGTGTGTGTGTGTACATGTATATGGTTACATATCTTACCTCATCACTGGTCCATCGATTAGGGAAGGATGGTCGTAGTCTCTTGATGCAGACCACCTCTCTCATGTCTTCATATGAAGGGTCAGTAGGAACCAAGTCATGGTATGGCAACTGGTACTCTTCAAGGATACCTACAACACATAAATTAACACAGCAGCTCACTACTCATGTCTTGTTTGTGAATGAATATGAAAAAGTGTTATAGTCCTTAATAGTAGGCCTCAAACCCGTGAACACATTTTTCTTATTGCATGGGCATCAAGAAATTAAAGATTTCTTTATAGAATCTGACTTTTTGAAGCTGGGAGGTCAGCATCAATATATATATATAGTTTCAAGTACCTCCTGAGACACAACGCCGAGCGATCTCCCAGAGGATGAGCCCGAAGCTGTACATGTCAGCCATGATGTAGGACTGGAAATGGCTTCTGTTCAGCGTCTCGTCCAGAACCTCGGGAGGCATGTAGCGCTTGGTACCCACTCTAGTGTTAGGAGGGATGTCCACCTCATTGGTGTCACTGCAGAGTGAGAGATGAAAGTAAATCCACATGCAATAAAGAACAATGTTCTCATTTGCTCAACAGGATGCTGAATCCTTTAAAATATATTGAATTAGATTAGATTTTCATAATCCATCCTAAAATAGAATTCACATTTAATACAGTTATTCCTGTTATCTTGGACAGTTCAAAGAGCACAAACAACTACAGTGAATTTAGACTCAAATCAAGAATTAAACTCACTATACATCCAGTTTACTTTGCAAATCAAGTTGATTTGTTGAGTGTTTGTTGAGTGTTTTTCAGAAAGAAAGGGCTTGATGCCTTATGACATGACAACTCTGACGTTGAAAGAATATTTACATCATATCATTCAAGTACATTTTAGAAGAGTACACACACACACATGCACGAACACCCCTCCCCAACCATGCACACTCACCTAATGAACTTGACCGCCAGCCCTAGGTCTGCTATACAGCATGTCCCATTTCGTTTCACCAGTATGTTCTTACTCTTCAGATCCCTGTGAGCAATGGCAGGTTTGCCCTGGGTGCCAAAGATCTCCGTGTGAAGGTGGCAAAGGCCTGATACAGAGGAGTAGGCCAGTTGCAACATGGCTTTATTGTCTAGGGTGGTGGACTTGAGGTAGTCATACAAAGAGCCGTTTTCATGGTAGTCAGTGATTAGGTAGAGCTGGGTCCAAGAGCCAGTTCCTTTGATATCTGCAGCTATGAAACCTATGAATGGAGTGAAGAAGGGAGGAAACAGAGGGAGGGTGAAGAAAGAAGACATTTATTAAGCTGGGAGTCATTTATTTCATGGTCTCCTTCCAGCCACCCATGCACCCATCCATCCATAGTTTGTGATCAGAGTTGAGTCCATGAGTTCACTTTATATCTGCTGCTATGAAAGGTAGGTAGGTATAGAAAAATAAAGTATGGAGGGAGGGAGGGAGGACAAGCACAGAAAAAGATAACAGAAAGAATACCAAGAGAGAGACTAGCCTCACCCAGTATGTTCTCATGTCTCATTAAGACAGTCTGGTAGATCTCGGTCTCTCTGAACCAGCTGGCCTCCTCGGTGGTGAAGAAGACCTTTACAGCCACTTTTTCTCCCCTCCACCTCCCCATCCACACCTCCCCATACCTCCCCTTCCCTATCTGCTTCACCATCTGAATCTGCTTGGCGATGGTTCTCTGGACCTGAGGAGGAGCGACAAGGAGGGCAACCGGTTGGAAAAATAGCAGAGAAAATGTTGTTACTCAAGCTTTACCTAAGTTGAAAAGGGCAGAATGTTAAAATGTAAAGCAAGAACAGGAAATAATGATGCTGATTTAAACCAACAGCTGGTTTTATCTTTAGAGAAGCTATTAGATCTGTGTGTGTTCACTCTCACCACTATTATGTCCACAATTCAATATTAAATAAATAACAATACACATTTCCAACATCTGGGTCCCTGGGACAAAATCTAGTGTGTGTAGTGTGTGTATTTAGGGGGTTCTTGGCATCACCCCTGTGATTTTTAGCTGGAATGTCATTTTAAATCAACAGGTGAGCTGCAGTGTGAGTGTCTCACCAATAGAGGGAGCCCTGAGCCTGAGCCAGAACTTTGAGACTGCTCTATCAGGTCCTTCAGAGATTCTCCGGGGGGAATGTAGGTCTCATCCTGCTCCAGACCGATACTGTAGCGCGGACGGGACTCCTGACGCTTATACCTGTAATAACACAGCAGTGGCACAATAATAATAAATTACACACCATACATTTTAGGACATGCCTTCTTAAACTGACAAAAGCCCTTAGTGCCACCGACGAACAACGAAAACTCCTTCCATACCCTTCACAATTAGAATCACAATCATCATCAATAATCACTGATCACTAAATTTGATTAGATATCCACAAATTAGGTGGAAAATGTTCCATATTGGGACACACACCTCCTTTCACTGACATGCACGGTAGCATAGAAAGTATATGTATAGGAGGGTCTTCCTCTCAACCCTGAGGACAGTGATGCTGTAAACTGTAGCAATGTGTGTGTGTGTGTGTGTGTGTGTGTGTGTGTGTGTGTGTGTGTTTGGTGGGGGGTAGTAATTACCTGAAGTAGCAGAAGACAATAATGAGAGCCAGTAAGATGCTGCAGATGCTTACTGAGATCAACAAGGCCATGTGGTGGATGTTTCCATCTACATAATCTGGAGAGGGGAGGAGCGAGGAAAGAAAGAAAGAAAGAAAGAAAGAAAGAAAGAAAGAAAGAAAGAAAGAAGAAGGGGACATAGAAGAGAGTGGGAGAAAGAAGGGAAAGACAGATACAAACCAATGTCAGGAAATTAGTCTAACTTACAGCAGACAGTGAAAAATCACATTTGACTTTTCCCCCTTTCACTGTCTTGATCATACAGTCTTTGTACAGTTTGTAATCCAAAATAATGTGATACATGTGGGACAACTGGAAATCCTCAATAAATCTGAGTGGACTTGTTGACTTGAAAACTGAAACTAAAACAAATGAAAAAAAAAATATGGGAGGGAAAGACAGAAAATAATATCACAAAATCAGTCAGCATTACAAGGCACTTGAAAGAACCGGTCTACAGTAAATCAAGTACAAATCATATTTCATTCATCAATTTTTCATTTTCATCTGGCATAGTACTTTCCCTCAAGACCCCAGTCAACAGCGAGAGGAAGCCCTCAGCCTAGTCGATGAATTCTCTTCCTGATCCTCTATGATAGAGTTTCAGATTGATGACTCTGCCCGCAATGTCTGCTGGGGCTTGTGATTTCTCTGGGAATCTAGGTTTACTGTCTCTCAAATGCACACACACACACACTCACACACACACACCCAAACGCATGCACAGTATACTGTTATACACAGTAGAGATCTTAGTATTCTCTTGACAGAAAGCAGCCTTGGCGAGCTCCAGGGCTGCCTGACAGTAGCTCCCACTGTCTGCACCATTTTATCTGCCTTTGACTCTCTGGCAAAGTCATGATATCGCTATCACCGAATCCTACGTCTGTGTCACTGTCACTGGTACCTGCCAACTAGGGAACAAACAGCTCTTTAAGATGAGTTAGATTAGCTCTTTAGATAGATAGATAGATAGATAGACAGATAGATAGATAAAGAGACTTACTAGGTGGTTTGATTGGCGGCAGTGTAGGATACAGGTCTCTGTTACAGTAATCCTGGTCTGTACAGCACTCGAGTGATCTCCTTTGACGTGAGTTCCATGTGTCCTGGAAGACAGAAAGGCGTTTTCTTTTTCTGTCTTTTTCATTTCTAGACTTTATGAATCCAGTTAATCAGTCTAACCTTCTTGTGATTCTTACCATCTAAAAAAAGTCACTGAAATGAAAATCTGAGATGGTAGACACAAATGAGATGAGTGAGAAGACGTGTTGTCTTGGAGGTAATCTTGACTGTAATGTTATGATCTACTCACCCTACACTGAAACTCGGACCCCACCAGGCCCAGGCAGCCTGCCGTTAGGACAGGTACTCCCCCCTCCTCCTCCTCCACCATGGTGAAACAGTAGCCATCCGTCCTGCAAAAGAACATCAACATCATCATATGAAAATAATAGTTCTTCATCATCATTGTAATAATCTTCACCATCCCCACCTGCAACAGTATTATCTAACGTAGTATAACAACACCTTCACCAGGATGTCTCTGAGTGCATACTCACCTGCATGTATTATTGGTCGAATCTTCAGGGCAGTGGTGATAGCAGTGACACCATAGTAATCTCTGGGAGGACAAAGCAGGAGCTGTGCTGCCACTAGCCTCCTTCCCACTCTCCGCTGCTGCCTTGCTGGAGGCTCTTAGCAGCATACTGTCCAATATATTAGCTAGAAGAAACAGAGAGAAGGATAAAACAGCTAAGACTGGCAGCCAAAACCCTTCAAAGATAAAACAAATGCCGGCGTGCTTATTGTAAATCCAGCACGATGTAGCTGGGCAGAAGGGAAAGAGAGGGGAACTAAAATAGAAATCACACACAAATCAAATCGCATTTATTTGTATCGCCCTTAATCGCCATTACAGTCTTACAAAAGTATGAAAACAAGAAATGCCATGTCCTGTGTAGCTCGTCAGGTAAAAAAAACATATTAACATGGAGAAAAAGATGTTATAGGTCAGAAAGAAGACGGGGAAAGGATCTAACATTAGCTACAAGCACAATATGAGAAATAACATTTTAACACAGACTTTTCCTTGAATCCACTTGTTGTGAGATTAGCAGCAAAAGAGAACGCTAATCTAACAATTGTTTGTGTCAAACAAAAGAAAGAACAAAATGGTCAGGACACCCCGATCAAAAGAACAAACAAAAACATGCTACATGAAAAAATGCTTTGTCCTTGAACACCTGACACCGTGAAACAAGTTTACAGCCAAGAACTGGAACGAAGCCGTGTTAGTATTCCTTAGTTATCCTATTTCAAAAGGGCACCTGTTTGTCACTTGAGGAAAAGAAAAAAAGGATCACGGAAGTGTCTTTCTTTCATGGCTCTTGAGATTTTCATTCATTCTGGCATGATCATTGAGACCAGATGCTTCACAGCTGCAAGCCAAGATGGTCCAAAATAAGCACGAACCCTTCCTCTCCTAAATAAACTAATAGCAGATACAGAATCTTCTCTCTCTCTCTCTCTCTCTCTCTCTCTCTCTCTCTCTCTCTCTCTCTTTCTCTCTCTCTCTCTCT
>OOFE01049579.1:8532-23044 GCA_900323365.1 Monocentris japonica
CATTCCTCAAGCTGAAATAAGGGCTTATGGGGTGCAATTCAATGAGAGTAAAACATTGTAAACACTTTCTAACACAACTATAAATTACCATCATGTGTTGATTTATTTTGAATGGACAATAGTGGTGTAACAACACAGAACTGTGAGGCTGAATGTGATGTGGAAAACAAAAATGTACATCAAATAACCAAAGACTTGGTGAACTGAATCTATAGAGAATGGGAAATGATGAAAAACATCAACGGACAACGGACAAATGAATCCATATGAGATTACCACACACACACACACACACACACACACGAAAATGTTTTTTATAGCTGAGGCAGTGCCGACAGATACTAACACAAACACACACAGGCGGCTGTGTGTACCTTGGTGAGAGCCTGGCTGATGTAGAGCAGGGCTGGAGTAGTGACTGGGTGTCTGAAGTCTGAGGTAGGGAACAGCAAGGCTGTCACCTTCAGGTAGATAAGCTTAAAACACACACAAAATTGCATTTGTCATACAGAGAAAGAATAAACGGCAGTGGATATTCTTGTTTGATGCCAAGAGCAACTGTCAAACAATTAAGCTAATTCTAAACTGCAGACTTTTAGGATTAAAGGCTTTTGAAACCAAACCATTACCTGTCGACCAATGATGTACACTGAGCCAACTGACTTACCAACATTTAAAATCTCTGCTCTTCGTAGTGATACTGTATTAATTTATATCAGTAACCTTCATATCATCAACTGACCACAGCAGTTATCTATGAGAGGGCCAGTGTCATGTCATGTTTACGGTATTCAAAGAAGAAACTGCATACCATGTCAAGTGGTGGGAAAGCAACACGCCCTTTGACCTCCAGCACCTCCTCCATGCTGTGAGCAGTGTCTCCAAGGGTCGTCTGCATGGCTTTACAGGAGGCGTCAGGAAACATCTGGCACAGAGCATACAACTCTCTAGCAGAGGGAGGAACAGAAAGAAAGACATGGTAAGGTCTGGCTTTGAGGACTCAACATTTGAAAGAGGAGGCAAAAGGGACACAAAGCTGTTCAAGAAACCATCTGAACTCACGGTATGAGCTTATCTATGGTGGTGAGATCAGGTGGACTCCTGGTGGCCAGCTCTCCTACATACTCCAAAAGGAAGCCGAAGAGTTTCTGACAAAGAGATAAAATATTATCAATATGATTCAACATTGTCCCCAACCTATCTCTCACATCCATGAGACCCTTAGATTATAATAAGCTTTGAGTGACATGCAGAAGTGCAGCACTGATGTAAAAATGCATTGACGTGTATGCTCCACATACCTGCAGTTTCAGCTTGTTGCCCACAGCCAAACTAGGGTGGTTGCATTTTTGAGTCCTGGCCACTATGAGGCGCTGATTGTCAGGGGAGTGGCCATGGAGCAGATCCTTCAGATCACTGAAGCTCTCTGGGGCTGAGCGGAGGGAACACAGCATACAACATATAAAAGATGGATTCACCACATCCTTATGTTGAGGGCAAATGTCTTCTCTAAAATAATAGACTCATCTGAGCTTTATTCAATTACACTTAGACCTGCAAAGTCTCTATTTGTGATTTTTATGAAGATAAGCATGGTCCGTTACAATGTAAAAACCATGTTGTTGTCATATCAGGTACCCCTTGCCATGACAACATATATTTTAAAGACCAACATGTTATAATGCAATAGATATAGATAGAGGTAGTCCAAAATAATAAGCCAAAAATAAAAAATAAAATAATAATAATAATAATAATCACTAAACTCTACAAAGTTCTGCTTCAGCAATTTGCAGGTATGGTTCACTGTTATTACAGTTGCTCTTTTTCTTACTACCATCTCCTAAAATACTGTGTAACCCATTGCTGCCACTGAGCACTTGGCTAGCAATGTCACCAACACAATGTGCAGACCCACTGATCAACTACCTAACTAGTGGCCAGATTTCCTTTTCATCAGTATCCATGTGCGACAGTAGTTACCAACAAATGTGTAGGGTAGTTCTGCTTTAGCTGCCTCCTGCTGGGCCTTCATCTCCTGCTTGGTCAGACTGTTCCCAGGTTTGGCACCACTTTCTTTCTCCTTCTGTCCTTCCTCCTCTTCCCCGCTCTCTTGCTCAGAGTCCAGGTCCGAGTGACTGTCTTCTTCCTCACTGCAGCTCTCCCCCTCCTCTTCATCTTCTTCTCCATCTTCATCATCGCCCTCTTCCTCTGATTCCTCCTCCTGACCACTCACTTCCTCTTCATCATCCTCAGCTTCATCTTCGTCTTCCTCTGACCCTTTTTCAATGTTCCATTTTCCATCCTGGAGATAAATAAGAAATAAAAATCAAATAAATTCTGTATCAATGAACAAAAAATGTGACAATGCGAGGAAGAATTTTCCAACGGAGAAACTATCAGTTCTTCAACAGGTGATCATAACGCTAATATATTGTAGATCCATAGATATAATACACAAATACAGCACAATATTTGCCTCCTACCTGATAGGCCAGGGTCTTTTTGTCCTCCTTATCCAGGATGAAGCCGTCATTGAGGTCATCAGCAGACATGTGGGTCTGACTCTGCGCACTGTCCTCTGCTACATCTCCCATCATCCTCCTCAGACGATCAGCCTGGTGGAAATGACCGCATTGAAACAAAACCACACACCACCAGGAAGCTACTTGAATACAGACCATTGAAAAGGATGCTCTGCACTGTGACACTGTTTACCAACTTCTAGTTTCTGCAGCCTCTCCCGCTCCTCCCTAGCCAACTCTTCTGGGGTTTTCAGCTTCTCCGAGGGCTGTGCCTTCATCTCAAAGCCCAGCTCCCTCACCATCATGTCATACTCATCCAACTGGAACGCGTAGAGAAAGCAGAGAAAGAACAAGGGAGGAAAAACATCAGGCTTGCTGTCACTGACTGTTGGTGGCAGTTTTCACAATGAAGGGCGAACAGGAGCAGAATGGCAGAACAATGAACTTTTTACTCAGACAAGACAATTGCCAGTATAGATAGTAAATTGAGTGGTTACATCAAATCATCATGGCAAGACAGCAGAGTCAAGGAAACTGGTAGTACCTTGGGTTTCTCCTCCTGCTCGTCATTGCGGTCGGCTTTTGGCGCCTTATGGGCCATCAGGCCCTGGATGCTCTTCCAATCCTGGTCCAGCTTCTCTGTCAGCTCATGGGCCTCCTCCTTCTGCACTTGCCGTTCCCGCTGAGAAAGACAAATGAAAAGTTTACCATCTGAACCACAAAGCACATCTCAACTAGAGAATGACTCAAATGATTAGTCAATAAAAGAAGAAACTAAACTATAATAATAATAATAATAATAATAAAATAAAAACAAGTAAGAACTATAAAAGCAAGACAAGAGGGGTAGATTAGATACCAGAGGTGATCAGGCCTTTTCCATCAGGGCTCCTAGACTTTGGAACGACCTGCCTGAGGAGCTCAGCGTGGCTAAATCTGTATTGTCTTTTATAGACTTGCTTTAATGACCTTTAATTCATTGGTTTTACCTTCCTTTTATAATATAAACAAGATTAACAAGACACTGCATGGTTAGCGTGGACCCAAAGCTGGACTATGACGTGTTTCCATCAACGGCAGCATGTTGACCACTCACCCTCTCGTGTTTGGACTTCTGGATGAGTTCTTCAATGAGCTCCTGCCTTGTCTTGGCCCTCTGGCTTCCTCCCTCCTCCCCTGGCATTTTCTTTCTCAGGAGGCCCCCTCCTCCTCCAAAGTGGGAGGCAGTCAGCTCAGCTAGGGGGAGAGAGATGGAGAGGAATACTGTTAGTCAGTCACTGGGTTACTATGGCAACAGTATGTGTAAACATCTGACTCTTTCAGTTTTGGTTTCTCTGTTTGCACAATCTCAGACTTGCACAGCGTCATGGCAACATTCTGATGTCAACAAAACATAGCAACAAGCCGATGATATTATTACTACTGGGATCATCATTTCTGACCTCTGTATTAGAAGTAACCTATTACTGCTCAGTCAAAGAGCGCGGGGTTAGCTGGCGGCCACACCTTTTCATACTTTTTTGCTAGTGGACCAATCTATCTGTGGGCAGGACACCACAAGTGTGATGGGAACATTCAGTTAATCGGTTTATTCAGAGCAACAGTGATACTTAATCGCAGGGTATCAAAAGTGCATGTAAACGGTTTAACCCAAAATATGGCCAACAGCCAGGTTATCCTGTCCTGTAAAGTTAGCTTTTACATTCAGAACTCACCTGACAAAAGGCCTTTCTCTTCTGATTCACTGTCGCTGTCACCTAAGTCATTGAATTTCTCCATCTCAGCCAAAGACTGGCCATAATGAGTTAGCTCCTCTTCCTCATTCAGGTTGTACACATCTTTCTTTTCATGGGTGCGCTGAAAGATAATGAAAGTTAATTGAGGCTTCAAAAATAACAGATTTAATATTGGAAAAATTGTTCTATGGTAGGGTAAATCCCTTTTGGTGAAAGTTTACTTGACAATGGACTTCTTCCATTGCATTAACCTATGGGAAAGAACTGTAAGTACATAATACTACTAAGCACTTCAAGACAAGTTCCCTAAGATGCAGTGTACCTGCGAGTGAATAACAAAATAAAGTGTAACAACACTATTCACCAGTGAATAATCTTTATAATAATTCATGGATAAATCACTTATAAATCACATTAGTGAACTCTTTTGTATGCACTTACATTACTGTATGTTTTTAGTACTTTACGTATTACGGAGATTTCCATGAACATTATTGAGTGCATACAATACTTTTGTTAGACACCCTGTTAGAGCCAAATTCTTTATATCTCGAGCCACGCTAGCTATTACATGTCCCACACATGCTGATACAGTGCCAGCACCTTGATATTTCATTAGTTGACACTTTTGTAGCCCAGATTAAATAAATGGAGAAAAGGCACTGCTTTGTCACTGGCTTTTGCACCAGTGCGGTTTAGTGGGTATGGATGTTGGGGCAAGTGGCATCAAAGACGAGCCGGTGAGACCAATAGCAACAGAACTGATAGGATATTGCCTCATCTGCCTCAAACTGGAGCACTTGCTCCAGTTTCTAATTAAATCTGATATTAAATCTATACCTTGTGTTTTTCTTGTGTGTTACTTCATGTAATGTAAGTCTGTGGCAATTTCCTCCGTTTTCACACAGCAAATAAAGATGTGTCATTACTTGACTGACCTGTCTCTCCAAGGCAAACCTCTGAAGGATTTTGTCCTCTGGTGCCATCTTGGTATCATATTCTCCAAAGCGTTTATCAATGAATTTGTTGGACTTGCCCTTCTGTTTGTATTCCTTCAGTAGGGTCTCCTTTCTCTGTGGAGATGAAAAGGGTTTAGGATCTCTTGTCCACTCCTTCTCATGGAAACACACAAATGTGCGCACACACAGGCCCAACATCAACATCATATCACCAGAGCCGACTGTGTGTCTGTAAAGCACGGCGGAGCTCAAAGGGGCTTGACTAAGCTCCAACAGGCTCGAAAATTCTTTAGTAGAGTTACAAATATGTGACTTTTTAATGTTAACTAGAGTTTGGTCTAGGTTGCATCATTGACCAATACATCTGGTCTGATCAGGAGCAGAGAGCTCAAAACATCATCATCATGTATAGACGTTAATAATTAATGGCAATACAAAGTATGGTATTTAGGGAGGACTCAAACTGCCTGGAAGTGCATATATAGGTTACTTAATCAACAATGAAATTAATTTCTTTCTATTTAAATAAGCAAAAGACTAAAATCATCATTCACAATGTCAAGATATCACATTTTGACGAACAAAAATGTCACTGACCATCACAGATTAAGGTAACCAAGTCTAAAACAGATATTGAGACATTTGTATTGATTAAGAGCAAACCTCTCACCTTGTTGATGGCTTTGGATCGAGACACACCCGGTAGACCCACATCATGCTTGGTCTTTCTCCCCAAAACATCAAATTTCTTCCTGTTGATTTTCACCTCGAAGGGGTTGTTTTTGATCTCAGTGGACGTCTTGGTCTTGCGGACCTTGTCTGCAAGGCTTTTCTTTTTCGGTGCCTTCCCCATCTATGGCAGTGTTGGTGAATGGTTAGTTTGACACTGACTTTACTGCAGGCACAAAGTTTCTTTTTAAAAAGATCACACTGTGTTCATGTTGCCCCCATCTGAGAGTCTGAAATGTGGACAGTTAATGATGCACGTTTGCTTTTTGTACACTGCAAACACACTTGACTGTGGGAAGATGAAGATGCTAGTTATCCTCGCTCTTTATTTATTGCAGCAGCTTTATGTAACGTTATAGCATTTTCATTGACATCCTACTCTCTACTGTTTCTACCTCTGTGACAAGTCTTTGCTTTGTTGGGTTTTTCACTTTGATTCTGCTGCTGTAACGTTAATGATGCGAATCTCAGTGAAGTTCCATCCAACATTAGCTTATATTTCCAGCTGGCTAACGTTAGCAAAATAGTCAACAAGTGTATTAAACTGGTGTTGTTTACCTTTTAGCTATGTTGAGGCGTTATGACATGGAGGCGGAGGACACTGTGAAGTAACGCTGTTTTAAAATACAATCATTTATTCCTGTTCTATCCACGTTGCTCCACTGAGGGTATCCAACGTGCAGAACGTCTGGGGTCAAAGCTCAACACAGAGAGCAGCCAAGAGGGACTTCCGCTGTGACTTCCGCTCCCCACAGCGCCTCTAGTGGACGGCGGTGTCGGTAACGAGACACGTATAAGTTCAGAACACGAAAAGAGTCAAGTACCAGGGTAAACTACTTACAAATCTTATTCGAGATTTCATGAACACAAAGAAAAACTATTGAATAGCCTTCAGTTTAAAAGTCCAGGAAGATTTTTTTTGGTTCAACAATTGAAGACATTTCCTACTAGAGAGTGGTACATGATCTATACCCATAACACTGTCATACCCATAACACTGTGCTCCTATAGGCCTAAATATATGACATGTCTTTTGTCTTGCTTGGATTTATGCTTTGTGTTTTACTTGGCACTGTACATTTTGGCAGTATTGGGGTTTATAAATAATCTGGATTAAAGTTGTCTATGTTTTTTGCTGCGTTGTATATTTTGTTTGGATGGCCTGAAGCTTCTGTTAAATTTTATGTCCTCTAATCTGGTTCTCAGCTCCCTAATTGGTCCACCACTAGGTCTATTTATACAGCTGAATTTTGTTGCTTTATCATTCACTCCCTGATGAAGGCACATCCTCCTGAAACATGCTGGAAATTGTAAATTAACCCTCTACCTGAGTGGCTACAATGAGACAAAATTCAGACAAAAATAGTTTTGAAGGTATTGTTTTTATTCATGGTTGAAAAAGAGACAGTACCATGAAAAAAGAAAGGCGGTGGTAGTAAGTCTGTAGATGGTATAATGATAAAACACATTTAAATGGAAAGTACTTCAGACAGAATACAAATCAGCATAGCTGTGAGATGAAAAAAAAAAAAAAAAAAAAAAAAATCTATGAGTGACTCAAATAAAACCCATGACTATAAAAAGGACTTCAATATTGTTATTAGCACAATATAGCAACAAATAAAAGGGGTAGTTACAGTCATGTAGACAGCAGACAGTACAAGCTCTAAGCATCCTAATGCCATGCAGCGCTGCAGGATTGAGACATTCTCAGCTCACATGTAATATTGTAAATACACCAACTGTGGGGGTGTTAACAATGCTCGGGATTTATCAAGCATCTCAGATTAGGTGAAACTGAGTTCACCGTGCATCAGACAGCCAAGGGAAATCTTAACCATCCTTGAGGAGCAATCTGACATGCTGGATCAACATCGGCTGTAACGTGTCACATGGGGACCATCGTATTAATGCCCTGCAACCTTAAACACAGCCACATTTGTGATCACACCATTGATTACACATCAATGACATAAAAACCTAACTGCTTCTCCAATGTCCATAGTGTCTTGACTGCAACTGGAAAGCAACAGATATTCATTGAGAAAGTAAATTTGTCTGGAGTGGCGTTTTACAGAGGAAAGCGCAGGTTGAGCGGTTGTGATACATGATGGGTCATGCAGCATTATATTTTTGATATTATCATTTACATGTTTTTTAACAACTGTACCTATTTTATGATATACAGTGGCATCTAAAAGCAATGGGTAGTAGGGGTTCCCAGGCAGTGGTTTATAAAAGGAGGTGGTTCACAGTGCTCTCTCACAGAAAGCAATAATGGCTCTACTTTGCAAGAAAAAGCTAAATAAACTAGATTTCATAATCTACAACACATTTAAACATGTTTTCTCATGTAACATGAGACATTTGTCTCTGCCTTTCATTGAGATGGGGAGAAGCCAGGGAGCAAATGCCAAAGCAAGCAAACTTCAAAGGATTAAAAAAACAAAAACAAAAGTAAAAATCTAAATTGAGTAAACTAATTCTTTTTACACATTCTTTCACACTGAACAGCATATAGGATGCTACTGTAGTGAACACTTGTACAGTAGCAGAACAAAAAGTGTCACCCCTGGAATTATCAACAAGCACCTAGTAATGTTGGGCATGGTTCAGATCATATAAACTGCAGTGATACAGCAGACTGACATTTCTATGGATGCGGTCTATGAAATGTTAAAACCTTCCAGGTGAAGAACTAAAGCTCTATACAGCATAACTGTAAGATAAGTTATGTTTCCTGATTGTGGGTGGATGATTTTGAATTCTCAAGAGTCCATGAACATCCAGACTTGATTTAGGATGAGTGTGGACGATGGCATCAAAAAATAGAAGTATGGATACATTAATATGGACTTGAAATGAAGCATTTTGAAGAAGAATCCTCTTCAGCCCTATTGTGGCTTCTCTGGCCTGCTAATATGTAATATAAAGGATCCATTGCTTCAGAGATAAAATTAGCACTGTGCAGTTCGTAGTTGCCACTGTTCGACTTTACCACCGGTTAAATGAGAGGATAAAAGCTTCTCTTTAGCATTCCTTGTTTTTAAAAGACACTTTAACATGTTTTGATACAATCCCGATACATTCTAGTGGTTAACAGTTTAGTAATATTCTTTAAAAAATAAGGGCAATAAAACCTAAACCTCACATCGAGTGTGTGGGCCTGGAGCAGTAGACATGCGTAAAAGCCACTCAGATGGACCGGACGAGACAGAATGCTTCACTCACTCACAACTAAAAGCCACTATTAATTAAAAACCTTCAAGCAATCAATCCTTTTTACACTGTATACAAAATTGGCACACGCTAACGAGGAGAAACAGGTTAATAAGCCAGAGACAAATTATATCAAAACAACAAAAAAGCATACATTTCAACATGTGAGTGTGGCTTGCTCAAAGGGTGCAACGGTAGTGGATGAAAAGCAAAAATGAAAAGAGGCAGAAGCCAGCTTTGCGGACCGATCCAACATTTTGCCAATCTAAGATTCTGACTTCTTTTTGTTTTTCTTTAGGAAGGAAGGAGTGCGGAACTTCTTTTTCTTTTTGGAGGGCGATTTGCTGGGGGACTCGTCACCCTCCTGGTCGCCAGTGTCAGCAGGCTCCTCCCCCTCGGCCGCGTCTGCGATAACAGAGGCAGGGGCGGAGTCTTCGGCAGGAAGTGCAGGGGCGTCAAAGGGGTCATCAGGAGTTAAATCGGGGAGGGTCTGTCTCAGGGTGGCTGCATCGCTCTCGTCCTTATAGGTCTGCTCTGGTAAAGACTCTGGTGGGGGGAGAATGGGAAGAGTTATTCACCCTGTAGGAGAAACTGTTGAACCTGCTTTGTTGAACCTGCACGCCAGTCAGTCAGTTGACCATTGAATAGGCTGCAAAAAATGTGTAATTTCTACTTCCTCACACTACATAGTCAATTTACACTCCATACATTTACACTACATAGACAATTTACTTCTTTAGTTTATACTAATGGTATCTGCCATCTTTGATGTACTTTCATCAAATCAAGACTGTTGACTTTGAGCAATAAATAGAGTATAAATACTCTTCAGATTAGGTGTGCCTCAGAAGACTAATGCTAATCGACATAGTACATGTCCACATCAACCAGTTACACTATGCTGAGCAGCATTCTTTATGGCCAATCCTCCCACAAGTCTATCCCTTCCACAAGCACCAATCTCACCAACAGCCAAAACAGCATTTCACACACAAAGAACATCGTACACCTAACACCTATACTGGTGCCTTTCATCAGATAGTAGGGAAAACCAAGATGCATTGCTTTCCTAACTGCAGAGTCTCTCTTCAACATGCATTATCCTTACTTCTTACCTGTTAAAATAACTAAGTAACAAAAATAAGTCAAGTTTTATGACTTGAAAGATCTTCTTTCTGACTCCCTCCATTGTTAATGCTGACTGGTCCATGCTTGGAACACAGTATTTTTATTTTACCTTTATTTATACAGGGAAATCTTAAGGAGTGCAGTTCTCTTGTTCATTTGCACCCTGTGTACAAACAAACAAAAATGAAAATCTACAAAACAAAAATAATATAGCAAAATGTTTTGTAATAGGAAAACAACACAAGTCAGATTACACAACAAGTCAGGGAATAAAGAATTAATAAAAACTGGTGCAGCTCTCAAAGAGCAAAGAGTCAAAATTAGGCCTTGTCTGATCAACAGGAGCCAGCAAGTCTAAACCAATGAGTATAGCATTGCATTTTATTGCGATATAATCCAGTTGCTGATTTCATTTTTTGTCTCATGAACAAATGATATCTTTGAGTATGGTGAGTAAAAACACTCCCAATGAGAATGTAGAAATTGTTCTGCTCCAATTTTCAGTTAATGAGGAGTGTGAGTGTATTCTAATAACTTAAACTTGTGAATTAAGATATTGGGTGATAGTTATTATTTAGATTACTTTCACCTCCCTCACATCAATGTGCCACTTTCAATCCTCCCAGCAGTAAGAGTTAAGCTAAAACTTCAAGTCAGCAGGTGCTGGATCCAGCAGGTCTGACTTCCAGGGATCAATAGCCAAAACAGCATCCAAACCACTGCCTCAAGCTCAAGTACAAGCACACACTGTGCAGTCAGTTGCAAAACAACTATAGCTTTGACATGTTGTCTCTGTAGCATGTAAGCAACATAACAAAACGAACAAACACCTCATAATACTGTCAAACACCTAGTAAAATCTTCATTTTACATCTCAACCTGAGCTACAAACAAAGCTCATGTGCACCTCAGAATAAAGGTGAGGCAAAACACACAGATAAATGGAGACCACACACACACCACACAGCCAAGCTTTGGGCTGCCGTTACCTTTCAAGCTAAACCAACAGCAAGTCTCAGCAAAGCCAAAAAGCAATTTTGGTTCTAAAGACAGACTCAAATAAAGCATTGATGTACCTGGTAAAGGGCTCATCTGTAAAAGAAACATACCCGTTTCATTCACAAGACACAAGAATATAGCGTCATATACATTGGCAAAATGTGTGCATGTGCAAGATAGGTTGGTTAATTTGACAGTGGGCCAATGCCGGGAAGAAAAGAGGTTGTCTAACATCAAATGGTATGTTGTGAGGTTTATTTCAGGCATCTCCTCCACTCACTGTGGTAAATGGGAAGTTAGTGTGTGACAATGTTGATCCAAGGATCCCCACTGAAATTAGTTGAATGTATCAAGACAACTATTTCTTCATACCCCATAAATGGTTGAGTTCTGTTTGGAGTATAATTTTCATTTCATTTTGACCATCTGGTCATCATTTTGCATCCACTATGGCTGCCATTTTGATAGAAACTGGGAATTGTGACTCGAGGCAAATTACCAGAGAGGGAGGAGCTCTGAAATAACCCCCATCAACACCAGGAAACGGATTTGGAGTCACAGACCCGAGTGAATGACTGGACAGTCATAAACCCTGGCCAATGGGTTAGTAAGACCACAGAACGGCGGTGCTACTGAGGCCATGCAAGGAAAGGGTAAATAATCAAACACAAGCATGGAGGTGACGGGTAAGTGGGTGGGTGGGTGGATGAGGCAGGTGGAACAGTACATACTTACTATGGCAACAGGTACTCTTTTGTATTTCCATCTCCTGATTGTAAACGCAGCCACAAAGAAGAAAGAGCACAAGTAGAAACAAATGTCTATGCAGGTCAAACCACAGCCACCGTGTTAAATCAAAAAAGAAAACAAAAATGTGAAAAAGAGAAAAACCACCAGAAGAAAAAAAAAAAAAAGAATGGTTACAAACCATTCTTAGGAGACCCCAAAAAGATGGGGTGTGGAATGGAAGTGAAGGGGTAGAGGAGATACTGTACATAGAGACATGTTATATTAAGACATTTTTGATATTAGATTACACCTGGGATCAAAGCTACCACCTCCTGCTCCTCGTGGCTCACACTGACGATAGCTTGCTATAGCTCATGCAAGGACCAAACCTGAAATATTTGGTCAGGGTGAAGCCAATTATCATTTAAGTATAGACACTGGCAAGCTAGTTCCCCATTATAACGCTACTTAGAACTGCCTCATTTTTAGGGCTGTTATCATCATGGATGATACTGCTAACAGAGGTGTAATCCAATAGTAATAAAGACCAAGAGGGAGAAAATTTAAAAGAAATGGAGGACTGAAAATGTCTGCACTGGGGCTCCTGAACTAACACTAATATGAATCTCAATCAAGGAGCAAAATGTTGTTTTTCACTTCAATACAACTCTCTCCTTACATTAATACTTTAAATGTGTGTATCACCCCGTTGCAATTGTTTTAGCACATTATCTGCCTGTGTCATGTTCCCATTCCTCATAGCATAAACCCAGTAATCAAAACCTCTTGGCCTGTTATTACATCAAACACAGCACAGCACCTCGAGTAGTTTTATTAAAGACCACACATGACCAGACCCCAAGACAGACAGGCAGATGGATGGACAAGAGCCCCTGCATTCCCTCTGTTGACCCTAAAAAAAGGCCACGCCATCCGTCCAAAGGACTGAGGAAACCCATGCTGAGCCAGGCAGGACTAGGCCAAGCCAGTTACGATGTCAGGCCAACCTACCTTCCTCTGCTCTGACAGGGGTACTGGGGGGCGTGCAGGTGGGGCTCTGGCCTTTGGCCTCTTCCTCAGGCTCTACTAGCTGCTCTTGGTCTGAAAGGATATAAACAACAATAAACAATAAAAAACTTTGAAGTATTTAAACTTTTCATCATTCAATCAAGTACTGAGCTACTTCTAATTTACCACGCTTTATGTCTCAGAGAATCACGTGAGTTAACACTAACACTACTGCAGCATACAGTAAAGAGTAGACAGCACACTAAACAAAATGGGGGAGCAGGCCTTAATCAGGAGAGGAACATTGTAACCCCAGTAAATCTACCTTTACATTTCACAAACCACCCAAAGAGCCAAAACTAGCATCAGTCTTTGTGCCAGTCAGACAGAAAGACAGGAGGGAGAGGCTCGGTTTGGAGGAGGAGGAGAACAAACTCCAGGCTATTAGTAACAACACCAACACAAACCCCCACCCACCAAATAAAGGACGACGATGGAGATATGTCCAGGACGGGTTAGAAGGAAGAGAATGAGGACAACATTTGTTCATGTCCACACATGAGATGCTCTGATTGGATGACTAGGATGAGCTTGGACAATGCTTCCTCAAAAGTCAGCACAAGTAAACACTCCATGGTTAGAGAGCTTTTAGATTTAAGAGAAGAGGGCACCCTGGAAGAGGGGATGGATAGAAATCTCAAAATCCAGTTGCTTTACTCTTCCCATCCTCTCTCCTGAGCTCCTCGTCCAATCAAATTGGAGAGTAATGTCTGTCAGATCTTCTCCTCGAATGCCTTTTGAGAAGACATCAGTGAGAGGGGATGGGAAACAAATCAAGCAAAGACTTTGGAGATTCAACTGCAGGTAGGGAGGGTGTTTGCACATGTCAGCAGACTCCAGACACCCAGAAAAAGAGGAGAGGACACAGCAAGCAGGGATCCCAGACTCCCAGTGCAGCAGTACATAGTGAGATGGGCCAGGGGTTGGGGCAGGGAGGATGGAAGCGGAGGACCAGATCTGAGCATGACTCCGCTTCGTCTGGTGTACCTGGCGCCTGATTTGCCTCAACTGCCTCTACCACTGCCTGCTCCTTGCTGAGGGCTCGCAGCACGGCACAGTGGAACTCCTTATGGGGGGACTCGGGGTTCCCAGGAGCCTCTCGGTCCCCCTGGGCTGGCTCAGTCTCACTGGAGAGGCAGAGGGAAGAAGAGACCTGTGCACAGGCTGGGGTAGTGGGAGTGGCAGCTGGTGGGGCAGGGTGCTCTAAGGTGGGGGCATCCTCATGGGGCTGTGGTGTGCTGGCAGACTGTGGGGGTGTGGCAGGAGAGGACTGTCCTCCTGGCACTTCCTCAGGCTCAGGAGACTGTATGGTGTTGCTGGTAGTGGATTCCTTCCCCTGATCCTCTTCTTGTCCCTGCACTGAGGGGTTGGCATGCATGTGAGAGTGTGTGTGTGTGTGTGTGTGTGTGTGGAGGCAACA
>OOFE01049583.1:7267-20040 GCA_900323365.1 Monocentris japonica
CCCTTTCCCCCCCCCCCCCCCCCCTTGTTTAATTTAGTGTAATCCACAGAGAAGAGAAATCTTCCGCATTGAACTACAAGGTTTTGAAAAGTGTGAAAAGAGTGTTTAGTTTTGAGTATGGTACTATTTAGCAATAATGTCACTGTGTGACTGTGTGCGCGCTGCCGCCCCTTCCAACACGCCACACTCTTTGGCCTTCAGGAAAAGGCCACATGCAGGGGCCGGTCTTCACTCCTGACACGTCCTTCTCCACCTCTCACTGGCAAATCAATCCATCTTATTATGGTTGTTGTTGAGTGGCGTATGGCCATTCTGCACATAGCCATTTTTAGATTTTTCCCTCCCCTCGTGATCATTGTCTTCATCTTCCGACTCAGTCTCCTCTTTATCACTCCTCTCATCCTCAACAATTTCCTGTCAAGAAAAAGCAATGAATATACCTTATGACTTTGAATGTGTACAGTTTGATGATTTTATATGATGGTGGCATGAGCCAGAGCAGAGGCTTTGCCGGAAAAAAATTCATAGGAGCTGAAAGGTGCATTTCATACGTTGCCTGGCAGGAATTTGACGACCATGCGCAATATCAGACCAGCCCAGAAGATGTGCAGGCACTGCAGCACACACAGCAGCCCGTTGAAGAAGTAGAAGCCCAAGAAGGGAGGGTAGAGGGTCAGGGGGTACACCCACGTTGTATGTATGATCCTGGACAGGGGACAAAAGCAGAACAGAGACTCCAGTCAGAGCCACCTACATCCACAATCAAAAGCCCATTGACAAGAGGGCCAGATTGTAGACAATGTCTCTGTGATGGGACGCAAGGTTGTGAACAGCTACCAGAAAATGCTTCTACCAGGGATGTGCGCAGCAGACCAGAAATTCCACTAATGCTCATATCACATAGTATGTACAGTGATACTGAACAATAATTCTAATATGAAATTATTCTTACCAGAAGGGGAGGATTACAAGGCGGGTGACGATGAATACTGCAGCAAACACAGTGAAGATGAAATTGCAAGTTCTCCTCCAACCTGCGTAGTTGAACATCTTGGCCGACTAGAATCAACAGCAGAGAGACCACAGTGTAACTTTTTCATTTATTCCCCTCTAGAGGGCAGCCGATCAACCATATGAAGAGTACAGAGTGCTTTGAAGTGCTTTATTAAGAGTCTGACAGAGTTACAAAAAGGTAAAACCCAATGAGGGAGATTATCATTATCAAAGAACTGTGACCGGGCATAACTCTTCCTGGTTTCGACCTTAATGCTGTTACCACCAAGGTAATTCTATGAGCGCGGTGAACGTTAGAGAATGACGCCCGTGAAGACACAAATAGCTAACCGGAATGGAGAGCAGCACTCATGATGCCTTGTGAAGATTTATACAGTTGTGTGGTGCTATGTACAGTGTAGCCTTAAGGGGTATTTCACCCAAAATACAGCTGAACTGTTCTTCGCCCCTAGCATGGGTGTGATCCATTTAAATTCAAACTCACTGACTCTCAGGTCTAAAACCAAATGAAAGTAAGAAACAATGCTTATATTTCTGGGACACACATGAATGTTAGCTTGGCAGCAGAATGTATAGGCTCCCCATGAGGAGCTCCATAATACTCTTGCTATGCCACTGTGGGACTGCTGTTCATGCCATGTTAGTATGGTGTCCTACCTCCATTAGGTAATCTGAGGCATCGTGCACCAGCATGATCAAAGTCCCTGCCCGGATGTAGTTGACCAACCAGGAGAAACTGATCAGGAGAATGGTGGCTACATGGTGAACTATCTGCTCTTTGAAATCCTGAAAAAGGGAGTTAGAGAGAGATGGTGTTAAAACACAAATCTAAGACTCTGTCACTTATTGATCCAGCTGCAAGGACTGGTCACTAATCGACAGTGTGTGTGCGTATCTCATTGATGTAGATCTTACAAATGATTAACTCTGTATGTAGCAAATTATACAGCTTCACTGCTATAAAAAGGGACTAAATCCAAGTATGAGGAAAAAGCAATGCAACAAAGCCAATCCTCAAATTAGAGACAGCACCGTGGTTCTCCAGACCAGCCTACAAAATTAGGTCCTTGCATTTGTCCAATCGAGTTATAAAACAAGTGCTGGTTTTGAGGTCAAGTAATATGCTGGCAGGGCTGAAAGTCTGCTATCTTTCACAGTGTTGTTCAGACTAGTGGGGGAAACAGTCACAGTGTCTCCACAGTGAAATCTGCCACAGAACTCCTGTCACACATTAACTCAGAGAACCTAGAAACCTACATTAACACGTACACCCGACTGGAAAGATGGGGCTTGTTGCAACAGAAATGAATGGTGGACACTGTAGTATATTTACTGTGATTTTGCCATACAAGTGGAAGGGAGACGTGGACTCGAGCATGGCCATTATCTTTAATGGCATGTTTATGGCTGATAGCTCTACTCAATGGTATGCATAAACTCATGCAGGCTTGATGGGAAATCATTATAAACCGCAAATACACTACCAAGGCCAATGATCCTTGGTGTACTCACTGACTGGCATCTGCTCAGATCTCTCTAGATGGAAGGTTATTGGGGGTTTTATAACCCGTACAGTGGGATAACAATGTTTAGTCGACAGTTCTGCTTCACTTACTTTGCGTTTGATATCCGATGCCACACTAAAAAGCAGTGACATATAGAAGCCTAGTTCAATCATGTAGTACCAGTACTGAGAAGGCAACAGTGGCTGGGAGAGAAGAGAAATAGAGAACCAGTTCATTCACTTGGTATACAAATTACAAGAAGAAAAAACAGTTTGTGCGGGTTACAAAAACAAATATGAAATTTTATGTCAAGTGAGGATAAAAACAAGAGTGTTGGCATACCATTTTGGGGAAGTCTTCCCACATCTGCTTCATATCGTGGAACCATGGTTTCTGAGGAGAAGTGGATAATCAATATTGAAAATGGTCTGAGTCTCCAACGTAACACCACACCAGCCCTTTTCTGCACTTACAAGACAAACATCAAGCAAAAGGTTTGTGGGTGCCATCAGAGAACAATGTGCAACTGAGGTCAATACGCCATCCACATATTTCTAAACACATGATGAAGACACCTGCCATTGTTGGAGACTGTTGTGTCCATTATGGTTAAATCATTAAACTCTCATTTCCTAACAGAGAGTTTCTTTTTTGTGATGAAGACAGATTTATTTTTTCCAGCAAGTCACAGTTCCAAAGTTGCCAACAGAATGATGAAGATGTTTCCAGTTGTGACAAATGCTTACGATACATGTACTGCTTATTGGGACAAACATTATGAAGCGCCAACATGATTCTGAGTACTCACGTCAACAAGGACTGCCAGGCCAGCAAAGAAAGCAAGAAGGTAAAAGGTAAATCTCCAACTGTAAGAGAATGCACAGCAACCTGAGAAATGCCATACTAGTAAAGCATAATGTCACACAGCAAACAGTAACGTCACATTTACACACAAACAACAGTGTGCAGACAAGGGTACAGAGTAAAACCACACAGGGAAATAAACACTGCGGCATGGGTGTTTAAGAGACACAGATCAAATAGAAATGAAGGCACAAAACAAGACAGGACTTCCTCAGACATGGTTGCATGTTTGTGCTGTATGCCCCTATCTGAAATAGGGGCATCACTAAATCCCACATGGGGAAGGAAAGGCTCCATTTAACCATGTACATGCTGTGTCTACATGCTCTGCTACCCCTCCAGTCACTCAATAGTACCCTAATACTAGTAGTTTTATGAAAGGTCTTTGCCCAGTACCTTTTTCAACAAATAAAGGAAGTGATCAGAAGCCTTTATGAATAAAATAAAATACAAAAAACAAACAAATACAAAACATTCCTAACAAGTATGTCAGATAAAATAGAGAACTGGATAGATAAAATAGAGAGATGACTGTGAAGGGCAGACAACAGTTATGTGGTGAATCGGCTTCCTACTGATGATGTGTAGCTACCTGGCTTCCCGAAATTTCTTGAGCTTGTTGGGCCGGTCCTGGTTTCGCCGCCGCCGGAACCACCTCTGGACCTGACGTACCGAACATCCCGTCTGTTTACTTAAACTCTCCGTGGAGCTCTAGCACAAGAGTGAGAGGTAGAAAGACAAGTCGGTGCTCCCGTTTAAATTTGGCAACTGATAGGAAAGATAGGCTGCATGAGGATTTGGATGTAAGAATGTGGCATTTCTGCTGTGCTGTCATTCTCTTCACCTGATACTTCAACAAACAATGTCTCAGGACTTCTCCAATTGTTTCATTGCCAAAGCACCTTTATCAAGCGGTGTTAGTTTGCTATGAGGCACTGACGTATGCAACACGATTACCTGTGTGGGATGCTTTGATGTGTTGCAGAAATAGGACTCCAGTGTGGGATTTGGAGTGACTCTGACACGCTGTTTGTTGCTCACCCCCAGTAGAGAGGCCAGAGGAATGGCCACTGTCCTGGAAGGAGGAAACATAGTAGGTGGATGTTTACAGATAGTCTCTGTTCCTATCAGGCTTTCAGTTATATAGAAATAAAGAAATTTTAAAAAAAATCTGAAATAAAACATGCAAAGCAGACAGAGAGAAGCTAGACAGGCAAATGACAGAGACAAGATAAAACAGCGAACTGCAAAATCAACACCGAGCAGCACAGAACTGACGCTGCACTGGGCCAGTCTATATCGGGGGGAGGGGGGTGAAGACTAACAAAGACTGACCTCTCGAAGATCTGTCTGATGACCAGGAAGCAGAGAGCGACGGGAATAGTGGCCCAGAGGTCCCCTGCTTTTGGGAAGACCTTGCCATCGTGGTCCTTCAGGTCAGCCCAGCCGAGGCCTTCAGGAAACCAGATCCAGTCCTGCCATATGAACTCACTCAGCTGAGACAACATCCTGAGGAGGGAGGGGAAGAGAGGTTGGGTTAAGCCTAGGCCAGACGACTACACTTCAAATCTTGCCCGATGATGGCAGTACAGACTAAACTGGTGTTGAGTAAATGCTTGCTGCCCCCTCAGGAAGCTGTTCACACTACTGACTGGGCAAGGATGGGGCGTCACACACACGAAGATGAGGGATCACACACTACTACCTCATTTGTCCACAACAGTTCACTATAAACAAACAAACAAACTAAATAGGTGTTCTATCATTTCTTGCTTCATGGTAGAGAAGCTTCAATTTAATTTCACAATAAAAATGTATTTTGAAGTGACATTATTACAAGGATAATACCAATGAAGAATTCTGAATGAGACATCTTTTGCTTCATTTGTAATTGTATACTTTTTTGGTTTGATCCAGGCACGCTGCCATTTCAGATGAGGTTTATTCCTCCACGTAAAATTGCATTGCAACTCATCAAGAGTGGAGCAAGCGGAGTTGCGAATCTCTACTGAACCATCTACGTGAATGGGAGTTGTTGTTAAAAGTGACTTCTCTTCTGGTTCATTTTCTTTTTCTTCCCCCTTGAGCTAAACTGCCACGATCACTCTCAGTTTTCAGTCGTGGAGAGTCTTCACACTGCAGAATAATCTGTGCTGACTGTCAGGCCCGAGTTGGCTCTAGCGTCGAGGATAAATCATCTAGTGTGACCTAGCCTTTATGTAAAAAATGATCCGTCTTGTTGGAAATCTGTGACAGTCACCGTGGTTGATCCCGTTGGAGGAAATTAAGAAATATATTAAAAAGGAAAGAAAATGTTTGTCATCTCTGTGACCTTCATTCAGATGCGCCATTAGAAAATGATGGCAACTCACTCAGCCGCGACAATATCCTGCGAAGCAAGGAGAGGAAAGAGAGAGAGGTTGAGAGTGACTACTACTAATTGAGAGCGATTAATCTCATCTGTAACAGGCCCCATTTCTGAGCATTTATTGTTCCAATTATGGCAACGGATGAAGGAAGACTGAAAAATGTCTATCTTAAACATTTTCATTCAAATATTGCACGGCCAGCCGCCCTGGAGGGGGATGCCTCTTTGAATGGCCCCGCTCAAGGTTTCTTCCATTTTTCCTCCTCTATGGAGTTTTCCTTGTCTTCAGAGGCCTCAGGCTGGTGGTGCCGGCCAGGTTAAGCTACCTTAGGCAGATTAGGTAGGCTCAATATATGTCTTCCTCTCTGTTAAATCCTTTCGGCCCTCTTCTATCTGTTGCTGTTTATGTGTTTTTGTTCTGATCGTATTCTGTAAACACATTTTTGTCATAACTGATTGATAACTAATTGTGTCATAAATCTGATTGTCCATCAGCCTGACCTTGCTAGGCCTGTAAAGTCCTTTGAGGCTTGCCTGTGATGAAGGGCTATATAAATAAACCTGACTTCATCAGAAAATCCTGTTACACAGAACACACAGAACGCAATATCTTGCGCTTTACTTTAGTGCTCATTTCCATTTCTGCCAGGGGATATTGTCATATGAAAAATATTATCTTGTTCTACAGTTGGATTCATTTATATATTCATTCAGTCACACACGCATGCTTAAAAATATAGTTACACTTCACACAGTTGCCCTCTCCAAGCTACAAAGGTTGACAGTTTGGCCTCATCTTAAGTTTACTAGACCTTTATAGTAAAAATAATAGTTGATCCAAGAACATGTCAGAGCTGTAAGGCCCTGTTCTTATATAATAACACAATTACTACAATGTCACATTTCAATTAGAGAGTCTGGGCTGCACACCATGTGCTCTGAACCTTGTGCCTCATGACCTATGTCACTCTCCACTATAACCTGCTCAATAATAAAGATATAATCTCAATTAAAAAAAATAGAAACACACAATTATTTCATCTAAATATTTTCACATTATTATATATACAGAAATCTTGACGTTTAAAAAAGGCCTGATATCCGATGCCTGAATGCAGAGGAAATGGTTAGTTATTTTGTTATGAGAGCACACAAACAGCGATAGGATCTGCTGTGAAGGGCCCAGTACACAGGAATGACATCAGTACTGCTATCATTACTGGCAACTCTTCAATCAGACTTCACTGGTAGACTATTACACTGGCGGACCAGTGGATTTTGTTATAGACTAGAGTGTGAGTCTCATGTTACTGTAACTCCTTTTTCTGCCTGCAGTCACAGGGCAAGACAGGCCAGTGTGAATGTACCTGTGTCTTACCAGAGTGGATAATTTAGGGGGGGGGTATTTTTGTAAAACTCATTTTGATGAGTAAATGACTGTCTGAAACATAATGTCATGTCTGAAACAACATGGCAATCTAGCCTGATAAACGGGCCGCTGTATCAAGAGGAGCTAGTCCCCTGCCACCTGATAGATCTGTTAACAACTGTACACTTGGACTTTGACCCATCATAAGCTTGCCATGAATGCACAATAAATTTTGCAGTCAGCCTCTCTTAGTGCGGGAGTTTCACTTCAAGAGGATTGTTGCAGTTTTGCAGGGAAAATCTTATTTCTTTGAAACAGTGGCGGTGAAATATCAACTAAGCCAGCATTTCAGAGTTAATCAATCACGGACTTTACTGACTCCTCCGCATCCTGTTTGTTACAACGCTCGTTTTAGAAGTCTACCCCAACGTCTTGTGTTAATTCCATAAAACTGTGTCTAATGTCACCTTACTTACAGTATCATTCACATGCCATGTTGGAACAGATATTTGGAAAAGACATCTAGCGTTGTCACAAAATGGTCATTGTTATCCTTAGTTGGCTGCAGTTGGCCTACTTGAAGGTATAATGTTCACAAGTCTTTGGAATGCTAAACAGTCCTAGTTTAATACACGTGTGAGCAAACGGAGGACAGTGGGCTCTCAGAGGATTGGGTTAAAATGTATTAATGAGTGCAGGTTTGTGTCCAAAACTTGTCAAAGACAGTCCATGTGTGAATTATGGGATTTGGGCGAACACACAGAGGGCGATTCTGTCTAACAGGGGGAAGTGGAAACCACCCTGGGGCTGCAGCAGGTCTCAGGTGTGCATCCCACTCCTTAACTGGAAAGTAGACATTCTGCCTGGGGTGTATAGAAAATCACAGCCATCTTTAGTTTACAGAATGGACTTACATTTACTGTGTCCCCAGAACATTCACGTATGATAGAGAAATGGTAGTAGAGCCAGCCAAAGAGGTGGAAAACAATGTAAGAATGTTTGGTGTCTGCTGCTTTATGACTTCTTCAGGGATTGACTCAGTGGAGAAGATCAAGAGTTGGTGGAGGAACAGGCCCGGCACCAGGGGCTCAGGGGTTCTGATTACTGCAAGTAAACTCGGATTTAATTTTTAGCCTGGCTGTATTAACAGATTACCAAGCTTTAAGTGACACAAACAAGTGAGACCAGCACACTGAAAAACAGGGGGGCAGGCCTGTCTCTTCAAGCTCAAGCACATTCAAAACAAATGAAACACAATGTGGGCAAAAAAAAAAAAAAATCTGGATACTCAATTTGTTCTGCTGTACTCCACATCTAATGCTATATGACTTAGGGCCTGCTTTCCATTGATTGGGTATAGTGAAATAGAAATCTTCAAACATCTGCTAAACTGTAAATCTGTCAACGAAGACGCAGTATCTGCATTTACTGCTTTGCTGTATTATCCTCAATATGTTCTCGTGCTGGCTTAAACATTTCAATTAAACTAAAGCACTCCGGCATTAGTGTGTGTGCTTCCCCACTGGGTGTACTTAATGACATTTGATGCATAAATACCACTTGGCCACTCAGTTATAGCCTGTATATTTTGTATTTAAGGATAGTGTGTGGCTAATACAGCTGTCAGAAAGACTTTCCAAGGGGTGCCGTGTCACCCAGTGGCAGTGAAGTGTGATCTGAAGTGGCTTTGATCAAACAGACCAGTGATTCATAAAGTAGGGTCTGGGGACCACGAGTGGTCCATGTGAGGGGTTCCACTGGTCCTTAGAAAGACAAGTAGGACTTTAAATTATACATGATCTCATTGTGCTAACTTCCACAGAGTGAAATAATAGTGAGATTAGATTGTTTTGCTCATAAGTTTCACTCCCCTACTGTTACTTCACCACCCAATTCATATCTAACAACAAATATCCTCTCAGATGAGGTTCCTTTCAACGCAGTCTTATTAAATGGGGCTCAGTGGTCTAATGCCTATCCATTTGGGGGTTCTTGGCATGGATAGCAAAGTTGGGAACCCCCTACGCTGTTTGCGTAACCTCGTGCAGGGAGTGGTTCAGTGCGCAGGCATGGCGTAAGTGGGGAGGCTCCCGGACATAGCGGAACAGCCAGCCTGCTCAAGGATGCACACACTCTCAAACAAGTTTCCCAAACACTCAACTAATTCATGTTGCACACTTACTGTGTAGGCCAAGATAGGCTTCTTTAAACCACATCGCCGAACTAAACAAGCAGCGGCAACTTCACACACATTTCCGGTTTGAAACCGCTTTTACATCCATAATTTGTAGCGCAGGCTACGGAGGCCCATTTTTCTCGTTAGAACAACTTCTCCTTTTCCTCTGAGTCAACCGCTATGCTGTGACGATTAGATATAATGCTTTCCCGACCTTCACTTATCGCGGTGTTCCTGAACAAACATCACCGAGATCAAGACATGCGAAGGCCTACAGCCTAAGTCAACTTTGATGTAAGTGGCAGTTGTCTTTGAAGAGCTAAATCCGGTTAGCATTCAGTGTGTGTGTTTCTGAGCGTGAGAGCACAGTCGGATGGGTATCCTCGGATAAAACTTCACATAAACCCTCTTGAGAGGATGACTCCCCCATTTCTGTCCAAAAATAGCAGCCTCTAGGTGTGTATGAGGCAAAGTCAGTGGTCTGTGCCGCTGAGGGAGCCAGCAGCAAGGCTGTTTTTGCAGTTGTACAGGGGTCAAAGTACCCATCATGTAACGGTGCAGTCAACTTACCTCTCCGCTGTATTTTCTGCAGGTATGTTAATCTTATATTACACGGCGAAGGCTGCAGCCGCTTTTCCTCTTCGTTCCTTTGGTGATCAGTAGGGATTCATGCAGATCTCGCCATCAAAGAGACCCCGACCTGTTGATCGCTCAAATAAGCTTTTTTTTTCTTTTCTCTAACCACAGGCTCGCGACATTCTCAGTAAAACTCTGCGGCACTTTCTGCCAAAACTCTCTCCCGTGGCCGTGTTTAAGGCTGGCCCAAAGAGTGCAAATGACTTGATCAAAGTAATCTAAATGGGCCTAGGCTTGTTGCCGTTCAGCCGGGTTCTTCAATGGGTTAGATAGTGATATGATGTTAGAGGAGCAGAGGGGCGGAGAGCAGGCTATTTAAAGTGACGTGGGCTGTATGAGGGGTGGTTAATGCCACAGAAGAAGCAGAAGCAGGAGAAGGGGAGGCAGGAGAAGCGGAGGCAGGAGAAGCTTTGTCAACCATGGCACCACTGTTTTGAATGCATTTAATAGGAGATTACTCTGCATTCACTTCATATCGATAAGATGGTTGATACAAGCTTCCTGCTTGAAAACACCTTCAAGTACAAATCTTAAAAATGCCATGGCAGGACACAAAAACTTGCGATTTTTCATTTGTGGTGGACATCACAACGTTTATTTACTGTTGAAAAAAATGCAAATGTCACTGAGTGCATGTTTGTTAAATGTGAAAAAACTGATCACAAGTACCCCAAATCTACAGAAAACCTAAATCATGGTCATGTCTAATGGCGTCAAACAAGTCTTGCCTTGAGCTGTAATTCCAATGATAAGTTCCATATGGCACGCATTAGACAGACAGCATTACTGTGATTTGTGGCGGTGTAGAGCCGTGTCTTATGTTGGCAGCAGTTATGACAATGTTTTATGTCTGAGATTATTACATTTAGATGAGCAAGTTCAAGTTCAAGTAGAAAAAAAAACAAAAAAACAGAACATACACTTACACAAAATACAAAATACAACCAGCATAATAAATAAAGAATAAAATATGCAGTAGAAAACAATGTGCACTGACCCCTGTCATAGTGGTGTCAGTATAAAGTATCATGTGTAAAGTGTCCCGTGTAGGGTGTGTATGCGTGTGTGTGTCAAGTAAGGCATGTATGTGTTCGGGGTAGCAGCGAGGTGTTGAGCAGTCTGACAGCCTGGGGGAAGAAGCTGTTGGGCATCCTGGTGGTGCTGGCCTTAATGCTGCGGTACCTCCTGCCGGATGGCAGGGGGTCAAGGAGTCTGTGACTCCTGGGGTCTGGGGTGGGAAAAGTCCCCTACGATGCTGGAGGCTTTCTGTAGGCGTCTTTCCCGGTAAGTGTCCTGGATTGGGGGGAGAGAGACCCCTATGATGCCCTCCGCCGTCCTCACAATCCGCTGCAGGGTCTTGCGGTCTGATTTGTTGCAGTTCCCGTACCAGATGGTGATGCTGTTGGTCAGGACACTGTCAACAGTGCCATGGTAGAATGTGGTGAGGATGGGGGGTGGGAGCCTCGCCCGCTTCAGTCTCCTCAGGAAGTGCATCCACTGCTGGGCCCTCTTGGCAAAGTTGGTGGTGTTCAGGGACCATGTGAGGTCGTCGGCGATGTGCACACCAAGGAATTTGGTGCTGCTGACTCTCTCCACAGTGGAACCGTTGATGTGTAGTGGTCTATGGTCGATCCGAGTCTTCCTGAAGTCCACAATCAACTCTTTTGTCTTTTTGACATTGAGGGACAGGTTGTTGTCCTCACACCAACCCACTAGCTGCTCCACTTCCCTGTACACTGCTTCATCCACCACTGTTGTGTCATCAAAGCGTGCAGAGAAGTCATTCAGCCTATCGGGAAGGGAGGCGTCACTGCCAACGGCGCATGTTGTGGTCTTATAGTCAGATATGGCCTGGATTCCCTGCTACATGCGGCGTGTGTCCCTGGAACGTACAGCTAAGGTTTTTTTAAGAGAAAATTCAGCTGAGTGGTAGAAACTCTACTGTGTATCTTTTTAGAATTCTGATACATACTTATGTGCATTATTGACACAAATTAGTGAACAAATTGAGGCAAAAACTGATTTTACTATTTCCATTCATCTTTATTAGACAAATTAATTGTAAAAATTGCACACGTCTGTGTTGTAGTGCACTGGAATAACATGTAAACATAACCACTGAAACTACACAGCTGTTTGTGAATTGAACTTAAATGTGCACACTAGAAAACAGGCTCAGTTCTGTCACATTTAACCACAGGCTGTTGGAACAAATCTGAGCGGTGTGTCTACTCAGATATGTGCGTAAATCCTTCATAGTATTTTAAAACCAAATGGCAAAGTTTACAGATGACGTTCATGTACCTCTTTTTGTTTTTGAATCCACAACGTACCCACAAATCTGTCTTGAGATTTGATGCCGCTGACTTATGGTGGTGGCACCCACCATAATTATTGAATAGAAGTAGTTTGGTGAAGACAATATACAGCCATTGAACACACCGTGACATACCAGTCAGAGAAACATAAAACATAACACCTCTTAGCAGGACTTACCCTCTGCTCCATTGACCCACCCTCAAAAGAAATTAAAAAAAATAGGGAGGAGAACTAACTCAATAACTCCATGTAAACAATGTCAAGAAAAGTTCGAACCCATTGTCTGATGGTTAGAGTGTGTGGGGGTTTCCAACGCACTGCAATCATTTTCTTAGCGGCTGTTAAACCTGAAAGCACTACACGCTTCTGATATTTAGGCACACTGAGCAAAGAAATGTCAAAATCAAAACTGGTATGGTTGCAGGTACTGTCTCTGAAATAAGAACTGTCAGTTTGGAAGCAACATCCTGCCAGAATTGGGCGACGGGGGCATTCCCACGTCATGTGAAGAAATGTGGCGGG
>OOFE01049583.1:21944-35138 GCA_900323365.1 Monocentris japonica
TGCAGGTACTGTCTCTGAAATAAGAACTGTCAGTTTGGAAGCAACATCCTGCCAGAATTGGGCGACGGGGGCATTCCCACGTCATGTGAAGAAATGTGGCGGGAGTACAGGGTGTACACAGGGTGCACTAGGCATCACGGATAACTGGTATGAGATAAAGTTTACGAGGGGTCAGGTAAGTTCTGTGTACAAAATTAGAATGAATTTCCCGTGTTAGATTTAATTGAGGGGATGTCTGAAAACTGTTTGTTCGCCCTAATCTTCATGGCTAGTAGATGGCTGGGCCTCGAGCCATAGAAACGCTGCCTGGTTCTGTGAATTAAGCATAACAAAGATTTCCTTTTTGACCATTTCAGGTTGTAAAGCTACCTGTTCTGAATAGTTAGCCAAAAGGGCGGATTCTAAATTTGCAAAGTCATTTTCTACTTTTTGTCACTTGGAAAGTCGCGCGTTGCGTAAATTAGAGGCAAATAATGTTGCATTACTCCTAATAAAACCTTTAATTGAATCCCACAGTATTCTAGGGTCGTCAACAGAACCAACATTAAACTCTATAATTCTCCCAGTTTTTCTATGAACTGTGTCCTAAACCCCTCCTTTTTCAACAGAGTGGCGTTAAAACAGCACTTAGGTGCACAAGAAGACACACTACTAAACACCACTGAGCAGAGCACACCTTTATGGTCAGAGAGAGCTCTGGGAAGCAGAGTAACATTAGAGATTCCTTGAAAAGATTGAGGGGATGCAAATATATAATCAATTCTTGAGAAGGATTTGTGCCGGGCAGAGAAAAAGGAATAGTCTTTGACTGAGGGATTGGTTAATCACCGCAGGTCTGTAAGCCCTATGCTATTGGCCCATGCCTGCAGAGCAGAGGATGCCAGCTTCTGGTCTCTCTCTCAGATTTGCCTGTCCTGTCTTCAACTAAGTTCCAAACAGCGTTAAAGTCTCACTTAACTCCAACATGTTTTTTCTTAGATTGTTATAGAAATCTTTATCAAAACTATTGATAAACACAACAACACAATGGTACCATTACGATAAAATAAAACCAAAAATATTGCAATGATAAAGCTATGCACATGTTACCTTGTTTCCAGTGCCCATCACAACTTCAACAACTTGAACAGGCTCTTAAAGACGATAATGAAGAAAAAGTATGTGGCAGAAAGGAGGAATGTACGTTAGTCCATTCACCGTTTCCTGCGATGAAGGATATAAAGCCGGGGCAACAGTTATTTCAGATGTGAAGTTAGTCCATGGCAATCCCAGCGATGGCGATGTCGTATACAAAGCCAAACAACCCTAAAATTCCATCTATACTGTGTCTAATCTGTCCATTATGTAATCAAATGGTCTGCACAAGCTTAAGCTCAAAATATGTTTTATTTACTTATAGATGTATTGTATTATGTATGTATCGTTAGCGATTTATTCAGTGGTGACAGTTTTATCTGTGTATTTGTGTCACTTAAATTCAGTGATCTGTCTTTAAAGTCAACCACTTTCATGTTCACTTGTGCCACTGGCAGCATATCAGTAAGATAAAAATGTCTTATGATGATTTTGATGGGAAAATAAGATGCATATCGCTGTTGTCATGAGAAAACCTCCTAACTCCAACCTTTGTGATTTTCAAGCATTAACTTCAGTTGAAGGATTTCCCAAAAGTTGACATTTTGGAAATATGATGTTTTCTCAATAAGTAATATGAAATAGTTCTAAGCTTTAAAAAACATTCAAATGGTGCATATTTTAAAAGAGCTTTTCTGTTACGTTACTTCACAATCTCTTACCACGTAGTCTTAACTCTTTGTCTTAACTCTTTGATTTTGCTTGCATGTTTCCCATCAGCTGGGGTAAGACGCAACTTACTTGAATTACTTTACTTACTTCAGAATCCTTAGGGGGGTATTATAACCTGCCCTACCCTACCTTTTATGGATTATTGTCTCTCCTGTGCATCTTCCTTTTATTGTACATCCTTATACAACTGTATTTGTGTATGTTTTTTTTGTGCACAAATAAATAATCTAAACAAACTAACTTTTTTCACATTTCACTCTGCTTTCATCCAGTTATATACAGTATGCTATGTTGTATGTTCTGTCATTAACCCTCCCACTTTGTGCAACTATTCCCCCGCAGCTGTTGCTGTAACTCATGTGTTGTTAGCCAACTTGCCTTGTTAAATAAGTCTAAAAATCTCCTCCCCTTTATGAGTTAATAATCCCCTCAGTGCAATTATTCAGCTGCATCACTGATAAAATGTTGTTTATAACTAACACATATGTTCATCTGTGCATTGATTAGTTAGATGTTGAAGGTATAGCACAGAGCTCCTGCAGCTAGATCTACATCCGTTGATCCTTACCAAACTCCTTCAGCATTGTTTTTGCATTTGAAAAGATGTAAAAGAGTGATGAGAGGCCAAGTCAGTTTTAAGGCCATGTCCTTAAAACTGACTTGGCCTCTCATCACTTTTCTCTCTGCCAATCCTATCTATCAGTTTGCAACGATAATGAGAACATGTCAAGACAATCACATCAGAGATAAGTAGGGTAAAGCACATGCCATGGTGAGCTGGCATGTATCCTGTACACTGCAAAACTATTAAGGCAAGTCAGCGTACATTTCCTTGCCTTGAAATTGCAAGTTGACTGAAATGGTACCGAATAGTCAGGCCAAAGATAAGTACTTGTACTAATGTTGTAAAACTCGCAAAGGGAACTTAAGACAATAAGTTCACTCAGCAAATGTCCAGTCAAGTGCTTATGAGTTGAATCCACGACTTGATGAACTGCATTCCAGTGTTATTTATTCTTTCACTTTTTCAAAATTTTTTAGTGTTGGTTGTTCATGTGTCAAAAAATTATTTTACAATGATTTTCTATGATAACTCAAATGCAATGCATGCTGAGAATTCTGCTAATAAGCTAACAATGTTCCTCATTCAACGGTTAATGATTAGTTATTGACAGTTATTGATTAAAGGTGAGTTGGCTTCAGTAAAATGTCTTGTGTTGTTTTTTTTTACAGTGCACCTGTCTTCCCCCTGTTGGTTTGATCAAGTGAGGCAGAGGTAGTGTTGATGCCTGAGGACATACTGTAAACTCGCTCCCAAGCTCCCGAGGGCCTGAGGAGAGACACACCTTTAAGAAGCACGCACTGTGAGAGTTTAAATTAGTGATAAGGCTGCGCTGAAGGCAACAGGGAGGGGAGCTGCACATCGAGGACATGGCTGCAGGCCTGAAAGGAGGGGACAGAGCTGATGTAGGTGTGTCTTAAGGAGAAATGATTTAAGATGCCTCCCTCCATCCTGTTTTGACAACCCTCGCTCACAAGTTGTCCTCGAGTCAGCTAGGCTCAAAGAGAGGGGTGAGAAAGAAGTTCATCCCAGCCCGTGTATGGTGTGGCGACCACGCACAACCATGTCTAGGCTCTCCCTTGCAGAAATGGGGCTGCTGCTTTTGCTGGCCTTGGTGAGTATCCAACCCCACCCCCCACATTACATTACATTACAGGCATTTAGCAGACACTTTTATCCAAAGCGACTTACAATAAGTGCACTCCCTGAAGCTGCTGCTAATATTCATATGGACACACTTTGACCTGTTGGATTGGATTCATTTATTACTGGTCACGATGAGGCATGCTGAAAATGTTCTAGAATGTACTATGCTTGAATTATTCTTCAAACCTTAATCTGAGGTACAAGGATGCAGATAATGCAAGGGGTAAAATATAATAAAATATAAAAATATATAATGCATGGTAAATTATGGGTTGTTAAGCAAAAACTACTGATGCTGAAAAGGAAAGGGAGAGTAGGCATGTTTTGTTTGTTTTAGATTCATTTTGAAGTTCAAGGCCCCAATCTGAATGATAAGCCTATTGATAGGAACAGAACCAACTACTGTAGTTTGCTAATGTATTTAAACGTTTAAGCGTCTTCAGGTACCATGAAAAGCGCTATATAAATGTGATGCAAAAAAGTATAACTCTTCTGAAAATATAATATATTTTTTGTCTCTGTTGGTGGTTGTTTATCTTGTGACGATCACTGACCGAAGGTCTCAGTTTATCCACACTATTGCATCACTGGCCATAACCCTGACTCCTAAATTATAGACCAGGGACCTGATTTATAGGTCAGAAATTATGCTGCAGGAATTCTTCACAAGTTCAGGCTGAATTGTAAGATGCAGTGAAAGTTGTACAAGCAGAAAGGTTTGGCCTTTGTAGCCAAACTGCCAAAACCAGGAATGTAGTGAAGGGTAAACCCATACTTCCAGAATAGTTTACCTTTTCAGTCTGACATACACTACCAGTCAAATTTTGGAGATTTACTCATAGAAGGGTTTGTCTTTATTTTTACTATTTTACACATTTTAGAATAATAGTAAAGTCATCAAAACTATGAAATAACACAAATTGAATTATGCAGTGACCAACAACTGTTAAACAAATCAAAACTATCTAATATTTTAGATTCTTCAAAGTAGCCGCCCTTTGGCATTAGGCATTAATGAGCAAATTAACTTCTAAAGGCACACAATCAGTTTGTGTGCCTTTAAAATGATGAAACTAATTTCAAGCATTTAAGCGTAAGCCTTAAGATCAAAATGTCTTTAAGATCATGAGAAACAGTCAGGTGTGTCCAAACTTTTGACTGGTACTGTAAATCTTTATGAGATAAATTCTATACATCATAGTATCAAATTGATGTACTGCAAGTTATATGAGGATAGGCTCCATAAAATAAAAAAAGTATAATTCAGTGCTTTTCTTAACTCTTAAATGTCAGACCAGGGACCTAATTTATAGAAAGCCCTTAGCATTGCTGATGGAAGTGCATCGCTGTGAATGAGGCTGTGGGAATTCTTTGCAAGGAGGCCAACTGCATGACATAATAATAATAATAATTAATATTGATAATATTAGAGGCTCATGTTCTCATAACAAATTTGTAGTTATAGTTACGATGATTTTGTATGCTATTGTATAAATCAAGTGAAGTAGGCAGCAGGCAGACATTGAAATGGTATGGAGGAAATGAAGGGTGTGGTGGATGGGTGAATACAATCTTAACCTTAACTGAAGTTGTTTTAGCGGCTGGCCATGCGTAGGTATTGTACAAATCAAGAATGTATCATTTTTTCGTAAGATATCATACAAACATGATATTGGAACATGTTGTTATGCTATATAAAACTTTGACTATTTTGATATTCTTTAATGAAACATCTTGACTAAAAGACACCAGGAAACAGTTTGCTCAAAAACCTATGCTCAAAAAACGCCCATACACCCAAAGCACACACACCTGCACACACACCCCATACGCCCATACGCCCATACCCTCTTATCAGGCAACAGACAGAGCAGCAATACATACAAAAATATATCAGTACAACAGCACACACACAAGACACAAGACACCACACACTCTGAAAACCAGAGAACGTAAGTTTGGCCGTCTGGAAGTTAAACAGAACACGTTTAGCTTTCTTCTTTGCAGAATAAACTGGCCCCACAACATAAAGTCCCGCAGAAACAGGTTCAAAACAGGTTTAACACATTGTAAAACCACATGTGGAACAGGCTCAGGTCAAGCACAGAAGGGACAGCCCTCCCCCACACACCTAATGCCCAGCCCAGAGGAAGTTCACCAACTAAAGAGAGAGAGAGAGAGAGAGAGAGAGCGAAAGAGAGACAGAGAGAAAGCAGAAGGAAAAAGGAAGACAAAAATACAGCCAGGAAAGTTTGATAAAATTTGAAAGTAAATTGACCTATTTGTTACTGTGAACATGAAGAGAGATGTACACAGCTCCCAATGAAATGTTTAACAATTGCTGGAGTTTAGTATCTCACAAATATCTCATCGTGAAGAAGAGTCATACGCTGCTCCCACATACTTATTCAGCTATTTTACCTTTCAACCTTCCAATTTTAATCGGATGTCTGATGAAGACCTAGGCCTCTATTTTTGTGAAGGCACAGTTCTAAAGTCCCATGACCGGAGGGTCACTGGTTCGATCCCCGGCACCACCAGGAGGGTGTATTCCAGCTGTGAGCTGGTGATTGAAAAATGACTGGTGCCACAACTACGGTGCCCACCAACACTGCCGAAGTGCCCTTGAGCAAGGCACTTAACCCCCAACTGCATCACATTTCCAGTCCTCTGACCTGGAAAAGTGCATGTGTGTGGGGTGATGTGTATATCTAGTCAGAGGTACGTGAAGAAACAAATTCACTGCATGCATACGTGTGTTAGTGCCAAATAAAGTTGATTCATCAACCGTCTTTCTTTCTTTGGTGACCAGAGGCACAAGGCGCACTATTGGTCTGTTTGAATTCAGGTACGATCCACTTCTTAACATATTATTTTTGACGTTAAATGAGTATGCAATGTGTTTCATGTATGTAGTATGGTGGTTTTATGTACGCAAGAAATGCCCGGATGTATACTACATTAGAGTATGCGACCAGTGTTACTCAATGCACCAAGATGCCCAAAAAGCATTGCTGCTGTGTAACCTTCTTCTAAGATTATTTTTTGGCATTTTGCCTTTATTTGACAGTCAGTGGAGAGAGACAGGGAGGGGGGATGATGTGACATGGATCCTGGGCTGGATTTGAACCCAGGATGTCATGGTTATGTGGTAGGTGCCTTAGACCACTGAGCCATCAGGATGCCCCAAACTTGTTTTCATGTTGTATTACTTCCCTTTTCTGGAGTGCAGCCAGTCACCCTGTATATCAGGCCCGTCTCTCGTTATGTAACCTCCTTCACCATACTTCATTTCAAGTCCATAATGGCAGACATAAAAAACAATGTCGATAAATGCAACGTACACCAACACTTTTAAATATGTGATATTCTTTATTGACTTTAAATGAGAAAAACCTTTTTTAGAACTAGTAGCTAATGTTGATTTACATCTGTGTTCAGTCTACAATATAATTTCATTCAAAGTTAGCTTAGCTCGGTCATACGATGTACTGCTTGAGTATACTTAAGTGTAAATTGTCTGTCTGTCTGTCTATCTATCTATCTGTCTGTCTATCTATCTATCTACTCTTTCGCCACCTGAGTATGTAGTATGCAGTACATACTAATGAGTATGTAGTATGTAGCATGTTAGTATCCCATTGCAAACACAACCTATCAGTAGGTGTGGTGAGAGCTGGCTTCAATTCTGGCCCATCAAATCAGCTCATTTCATCTTTACCAGCAGTATGCTCGCACAATGACAATTTATTATTGATAATTTTGATGGTTTGATGCGATGGTTGCACCAAGTCTCATCCGGTACTGCCAATCGCATTTATGTCCTCAAATAGGCCCCCAAGGGCTGATGATGTCAAAGTGGCTTGGGTAGAGGTTGGAAATGTGTGAATTATTTTAATGTTGAATTCGATTATTTGCTATTTATATGTACACAACCTGAATTAAAGAGTAGCTTCACCTACAGCGCACAAGGAACACACTGCACAGCATATACAATAGACAAGAAAATACAAGAGATCCACTGGCTGTATATGCGCTCCTGGGATTACAACAAATGAGTCACATAAAAACAATAAATTACAACAAAGAAGAAACCGTTTCAATATGACCCGAGGCAGAAAGATAATAAAAAAGAGAATTATATGACAGGTTGGTTTACCAGTATCGTACACAATTTTAAGAGTTTCTTCTCCCTGTCTTATGTTGATATTGAGATATTGCAACCCCTGTGACCATGTTTCCCATGCGTAATGATGCAGCTTGATTGCCTGTGACACACACATTAATAATTTACCACAGGCGTAGTGCTTAAATAGTTGTGCTCAACATATTAAAAAGATTGCATTCAGTTAGTCCACGGGTGAAAGATTTACCACACTGTGGTAAATCTAACCTGACATGCACAAAACCAGTTTGTGGGATTTTGTACAGGTCTAATTTCATGTGTGCAAAGGCACGAAAAGAGCATGGTAAGGTTTCACATGACAGCTTCCTTCTTGTGTAGCTGCAGTACAATTAGGTAGCAATACCATCATAACTTACACTTGTTGATATGAATAACAGGCCGAGCATTCACCTGACCTTGACGGAATATGTATTTGCCCGATTTCTGGATTTAGATGCACTTTGAGATGCAAAAAATAAACCAATCAAACTCATATAGCTATTTAAAATAAAAGAAACTCTCTCTCAGTACAAGTACACCAAACTGTGACTAAGCGCAGAACTGGAGTGAATGTGATAATGAAGTTCTTCAACAGCTACCTCTCATTGCCATTTGAAGCCACTGAAATGTGAAGATACCTAGTGCAGCTTTAAGTATGGAAAAGAGTGCAAGCAAGGCTGGTTTAATTCAGGACTTTGGAGTTCATATACACTGACTGTAATCTCAAATTAAGTCAAATGTACATCTACTGTATGTTTCCAGATGCTCAGTACCGAGGCAGCAATGGAGAGGCCAAAGAAGCTCAGGAGGCAGAAGAGAGAGTGGATCCTTCCTCCTGTCGCACTGACAGAGAACGAAGACTACACCCATAAAGAGTTCATTGCCAAGGTAAATTGACTCCTCCATATCAAAATTTGATTACACAGTGGCATCATAATATGTTGTGGAAGGAAGCATCCATGCGAGAGAGAGAGAGAGAGAGAGAGAATTTAACCACAACATTATGTACATTATGTAGTACTAGTGTCCAAGTAAAGAGGCTTTGTAGGTTCATCTCAAATCTCCTAACAACCATGGATGGTGCCATCATCATTTTTTTTTTTGGCCTTGTTACCTAACTCACTAGCCAGCAGGATCATGTAGCAGCGAACATGATGTTAATGTCAGTACAAGACTACTAACCACTACTATACTGAATATATCACATTACTCCATTTCTGTACTGTATCAGTATTCACACCTATGAACCATTTGGAGTCTCCAACCCACCTGACTTACCTGTCTTTGGGATGTGTGAGGACACCCAGGAGAACGTGCAACCAGATGTATCAGTGGGTCAAAAACAGCACAGAAATGAAACATGTCTATTCAATTCTGTTGAGACGGACAAGTTTTGAATCGTCCAAAAGCCTCCAATGACCTCCGACATGGTCGCCAGAGGGCGCATTATACCACCTGACAGTCTTCTATATAGGCGTGACGCAGTTTGAATGTCAAAATGTCACATCCTGAATTTAGTTCTTGAAGACCACAATGACGTGTGAACCCCCTGTCCAAGAGGCTTCCTGTCTTTCACACAATGCATGCTGGGATAGGCTCCAGCCACAAAAACGATAAAGAAAATGAATGAATGAGTGAATAAATGGTAGTATGCATTTTTCATATCCTGATGACAAACGTGTATGAAAAGGAATAAACAGCATATTCCAAATATTACCATGGAAACAGAACTTAGAACAACTGCAGCAAAAATAAGAAATAGGATAAGGTCTAAGTAAGACAGGTAACATCAGCATATCCTGGTTATCTTAGGTTTAATTTGGATATCAGTTTAGGAGGGATATTTTATGAATATGATAGGATATGAAAAAAATTAGCTTGGCAAGGCATTTTATTTTGCATCCAGTGTTATTAACCTTAATTTGGTCAAATTATCTCACTGCACTGGCAGACAAATGAAATAGTGTTAATAGTTGTCTTGCTTTAATTCCTTGTTTTGAGATTATTTCTTAAAAAAAGTCATACTGACATGAATCAAGTGAAATTTGTGTGCATTTACATGATGCTTCATAATATTAGAATATTTATGGTTATGTGAATGATTTATTCTCTGTATTTGTCTGTTTGCTGTGGTTAGATTCGCTCTGATAAGGACTTGGGTGAAAAGGTGGAGTACCATATAGCTGGAGAGGGGGCCGACAAGCCACCGATCAACCTCTTTGTCGTCGACCACGATACTGGGTTTGTGCGCGTCACTAAAATCTTGGACCGTGAGGCATGCCCATTCTACAATGTGAGTCTTCCAGGCATTTTAAATTATGAGACAACAAACACATCAACAGCCATAGATATTAATTTCAATGGGTTCCCAGCTTCACCCTTACTGTACCTATAGGCTGAAACCCTGTTGAATAAACTACTGCATGCTAAGTAAACATTATAACAATTTAATGGTGATGCACGCTTCATTGAAAAGCCCACTTAACTGAGAATTCATATAGAACAGTGTAGCAGCCTACGGCTATACCGGGTTGAGACAGAGGCAAAGACCGGGGGTTTTCGGGCAGAGCCAAGTTTATTAGTCACAGTGTCACACAATCAATATCAGGCTCCCTCGCCCTCCTCCGCTCACTGCGGGTTCAGTCTCTCTCTCTCTCTAGGCTCTCGCACTCTCCTCCTGTGTTCCTGCTCACTGCCGAAACCAAAACACACACACAGAACACATTAGTCCCCACTCAGTCCCGACCTGCCGCAGCTGGTGTCGGGGCAGGGCGAACCCGCCTGCCAGCCCGACTCTGCCAGCCCCCTGCACCCAGCCAACGGCCCAACCACACCCCCCAGTCTGCCACACACCTACATAGTGACCCTGACATAAGCTGTTAAGGGTAGTTGTATTTTGCACATCTGACATCTACATCTACACTATGCATCTATGGCTATTTATCAACCTACTTGTATTTTGCACCTCAACTGTAACTAACTAATGCTGCTACAGCAAATGCTGGAACAATTCATCAGCTCTGAATGTATACCTGTAGGGTTTATGTTTAGCCTACTACAATACAGTATGTCTTGTCTGAGCTATATGTGAGGTCCTGTAACATTTTGTCCTGCACTTAGTGAGTCAATCTTGCTTTGTGTAACTTTCTTGTAATGTGTTAACAACAGTTAATCTGTTCAAATTCTTTCTGCATCAATTACTCTTGGCAAATAAAACTAATTCTGATTCTGATAACATAACCATATGTCATATAGGTGGACAATTTTATCCAAAGCGCCTTAAGATATCGTGAGTGTATACATTTTTAGCATGGGAGTGGGAGTGTCCACCAATGTGATCATCTAAGCACCACAGTGAATGACATTCTGGGGGACTTCAGCTTTTGATGTGATGTATCTCTTTCTTCTCTCCTGTAGCATTGACAAGCCCAAGGCCCTGTCCCTGCTGCTGCACACAGCAGACATCAGCCACCCGGCCAAAAGCTGGGACCTTCACCACCGCTGGACCACCTCCCTACTAGAGGAGTTCTTCAGACAGGTGAATGGGTGCACCTGGGAGGTCCCATAGGGTCGTGTGTGTGGGGAGGGGGTAAGACGTAAGTGAATGTACTGTATGTCATATATGGCTGTCATACTTCACGCAAGCTTGCAATGGTTTGTAGGCGGGAGGTTCCGGGAGTGTGGGTGTGTGGAACAGCAGGTATCAGCTAGTTATAGCATTTTAGCTATTGCTCTACAGAGATATACTATAGGTTCCTTAAGAGTTGGTGATTAACAATAGCCACTTTTTCATACCAGTGTCACCCAAGACACAGTACCATTATATTCCAGACCAAGCTGTTTGTGGCTGAAATATTAATAGCAATAAAAAGAAAATAATAATAAAAATAATTTAAAGAATATATATAATATATATATAAAAATATTATATCATCACAGCACATTTTAAAGAGTTCACAAGGTACTTAACAGAGAGCAAGAGAAAAAAGGCACACAATAGGAATAAAACAAGGGCAACAAGAGATTAAGAAGATTTAAAAGCATTAAAAACGATTACTTATAAAATTGTGTCCTGAGAAGTGACACTGACACTGACTTGCCTAATTTACTTAAAACTCAAGTTGGGTTTTGACATTTCACCATTCCTTGTATAAACAGCTCTCTCCATCAATACCTCTGCCTCATGACTTGGATTTCTGTGGCTATGTGGCTATATATTTTTTTAACTACACTGGGGATGGACCTTTAAGATGCGGCTCAAACAGCTGGGCCCACATGGACACCTCTTGAGGATAGTGTTGTTGGGGTTAGAGGTGGGAGATATTTGGGAAACATGTTTCAGACTGATATACTTTGGATGTACATCAATTTCATCAATTCAGGGAGGTGGGCCCACCCTGCCAGTTCCCAGTGGATATTGTGAGGGCGGGAGTATAGGTTGATTGGGAGGATGTGCACACATATTTTGGGTAAATTTAGACTTAGACATCTGTGTTCACCTCAGGGAATCCAGCTCTGGGAGGATACTGTCGCATGCCAGGCAAGATGGTTGGCATGAGTGGAATATATCAAATAGTTGAAATATGAAATATGTGCTTGATTTGTACACAGTTGGGCCATCTGCAGAGCCTGGGAGTATCCAGTCAGAATATGGATCACCAAGAGATGAAACATGAACACTTTTGGTGCTGCTCAGGATGTATTTTGTTGCCACTTAGCTGGCACCAAAAACAATGTGTTCACATACTGAGAATAAAATTGTCTCCTGAACCATAGACCAAAAGACAACAAAGCAGTGGTGAGAGATAGCTGCCGTGAGGTTTTGTCCAGTTTATATAGTCTTTACTTGTCGGTCACAAAAGATTACATTATCAAGAGGCCCGGCCCTTAAATTAGTTGTTTGTCCCCTCTTTGGATGTTCATATCAAGTCCACCATAGCTCAAATTCCCTTATACTTTTATCAATAAGACAACAATACAATAACAGTAACAATAAGAATGATATGAGATGATGATATGATATGATATGATATGATATGATATGATATGATATGATAGGATATGATATGATACGATACGATACGATAGGATAGGATAGGATACGATACACTACGATAGGATAGGATACGATACGATACGATACGATACGATACGATACGATACGATAGGATAGGATACGATACGATACGATACGATACGATACGATACGATACGATACGATACGATACGATACGATAGGATAGGATAGGATAGGATAGGATAGGATACGATACGATACGATACGATAGGATAGGATAGGATACGATAGGATAGGATAGGATAGGATAGGATAGGATAGGATAGGATAGGATAGGATACGATACGATAGGATAGGATAGGATAGGATAGGATAGGATACGATACGATACGATACGATACGATACGATACGATACGATACGATACGATACGATAGGATACGATACGATACGATAATGAATGCTTGTTCTAATATGGTGTTTCATCACAACTGGGATA
>OOFE01049584.1:8896-19003 GCA_900323365.1 Monocentris japonica
ACTCACATTTGATGTGTGAGCCTTTTCGTGTGCGTGAGTGTGTGTGTATATGTTATTAGTCTTTACAGACAGAGGAAAGAAGAGGATGATGAGAGAGAGAGATCTTTTTTCTCCATGGCAGTGTACTGAGCAGAGAGAAGGTTCAAAGCTGTGGGCTTTTATTTTCAGCATGTGCACCACCAATGACCTCAATTAGCTCAGCGTCTGATCCACACACACACAGGGTGTCCTTAGATCACACACACACATGCACACACACACACACACACACACACACACACACACACACACACACACACACACATGCAATGTTTGCACAAGTTCTGGGACCGTACCGTTGATTCAGTAAGCATATATTGGTACCACTGGAATGGGACAATTCTCTTCTCTCATATGAACTTACTTATTGGCTTGTTGATAAAACCAGTGGCCAGCAGAGCTCCTTAAAGTGACCCCAACACCTTATTATACATTACCTCACCTCTTTTTACCTCTGCTCACCTAACTCACACAAGCATAACAACAATTTTAAATACCTGGGTGCCGATGCAAGACTCCTTTCCCTTTGACTTTATATAGTCCTAAAAAGGTCTTATTGTTAGCTGTAGGGCAAATTTTATACTATTTGCATGGGAGATCAAGTTTAGAAGAGTAGCAGGGAGGCCAAAAGTAGAATATGCTTGTGAGAAGTGGATTTTAAACAAATCTATTACATTTCTCAACTATTCTCAACCTATTTCTTGACCTTTGCTAATTGGTGTTTCTTTTGGGTTGCCTAGGTGAACCTGATGTTGAATGGGAAACCAGTCATCTCTGCCTTTGCGGGTGACAAAGATGTTACCCGTGAGGCAGCCACCAATGGAGTTCTGCTCTATCTAGAAAAAGAGGACAAAGTCTACCTAAAACTGGAGAAGGGAAACCTTGTTGGTGGATGGCAGTACTCAACCTTTTCTGGCTTTCTTGTTTTCCCTCTGTAAACAAAGAAGATTATGTGCATAATGACTTTTTCACAACGTGTCGTCACTGTATAATCAAAACATTGCTGCATCAGTCAGACCTTGCCAAACGATTGGGAAAGATAGATGCCGATGGATCACAACAGAGAGAGGAAATAAGACTTGGGAAAATGTTCACATTCTCTGGAAACGCCAAGTCCCCTCCCAGATGAAAAAGCTACTCCTGAAATGTTCCCTAACGCCGTGCTCCTGTCACTCAAGCAGTCTCAAAGAGGAACACTAAAATATCCCAAAAGTATTTTTCAAATGCCGGCTTCTTGGAATATGTGTAGCATACTGATAGCATTTGTCGTGGCAACTGTTGCGTTAAGAGTACGTCTGCCCTTTGGAGGTGTCTTATATATTCTTGGGTAACTTGAATGACATTTCATCGCCCAAGTATTCACATAGCTATCGAAGTATAGGGAATGTCTTTTCAGGAGATAATCATTCCAGGCCTGCTGTTGGTCTGACTCAGACTCCCAGTCACCTGAGAGTGATGACAGTAATCAGAGGTGGTGACAGATGCAGGGGCTTTTCAGGAAAGCTTATTCTGATTCTAATTTCACCCTAAAACAATCTGATAATCTCATCAGAATAAAAACCCCTTGAAATGTTTAGCGCATTCACTGTCACTGATCCAATGATGTGATTTGGTATTTCGGGTTCCTAAATGAATGTTGCTCCATGTTGTTTGCTGTCTTTTTGTCAGTGATTGATAAATTGCCCGTGGCTTTCACAAAGTAGTTATGTGATTCTTTACAGTCATTTGTTTGTAACGATGTAAAAGCGCACAATATTTTCTGGAAAGGTGTGAAAGAGGCCATTTTTCAATTTTCCCATGTGAATAATTTGACAAAACAGGAGTGAAGACTGTGTGCGTTGAAACATTCTTTATTTGATACAGCTCAGAAAGTGAAACCGGGCTTAATATTTCCCCCTGATATTAATATCACAGATCTCTGTTTAACTTTAGAGCATGAGTATGATGCCCATTTATCAAATCGCCCTATTGGCTTTGTTTATGTTTATTTCATTAGATTGCAGGAGTATTTACTTTGTGTCTGTTTTACTTTACTTTCATAAGTGTTGACATTGGTTGACTCATCACAAGGACAGTATGATAGATAAACATGGAATGTATTTTGAAGTTAAAATACCCTTCAAAAATCTGTGTTGTATGTTTACCCATCGTTCATTTAGTCTCCAGAATCGCAGATTGGGACTTTCACACATTTTGAGTAAATATTTTTGAATGTAGTTCTGTTATATTTCTCGATATTTTCAAGTCAGTCTTAATTTTCTTTCATACTCCATACTTGCTTCGATACTATGCCAATATACAATAGTTTCGATTCACTATTATTATTATTGAGGTTGACATTTGTGAGCTTTGAATATATTGTCATGAAGTGACAATTCACTCTACGTTTCAGATCGACTACAGTATATATGAGGAATAAATTATGAATGTGTTTGTTGATGGACTCTACTGAAGTTACACGCCTCTGCTGTTTCCAAATGCTGCTATATTCATGGTGAATTTAATCGACCACATTTTATAAATCATTCCATACATAACTTTATGGTTCGGCCAAGTTTGGTAGTCAAGTTTGGTACTCAAGTCATTGTTTGCCATTTTTCTCTGTGAATTTTATTGTGAATTCACCTTAAAGATCACGTTTTACCACACATTGGCTTTCCTGTCCACTTGCTGTTGAAATATCTCATTATAGAAACAAGTGCCAAGTGGTGATGGCATGTTATCTGCTTTGTAGAGGGATGTGAGACCTTTAATTACAGGAAAAATCAACAATATTAACAAGCATGGTTTATTTGTTAAAAGGATTCCATTTTACAGACAAAAAACCCCAAATAAAGCTAAACAACGTTATATAACGTAACGTAACATAATCTGCTTGGAGTATTTTCAAAGTGGTATGGCACAGAGGGTCACTGGAAAGCTGTTCCATAGGTTGGGAGAGTCTAGGATGAAGACATACTCTTTCATTCAGTGGGTGTAGGTTACCCATGGCAAGGCACAGTAGCCAAATAGCACAGTAGCATGCACTGAATTAAATGTCCATCCAACAAGTGTCAGTGTCTTGAAACGGCAGAATAAGTCAGATCACTCCATTAGTATCAAGAAGATGGCACTTGATTCAAGAACATTCTTGAAACAAGAATGAAATTGAACTGAACTGAAATTATCTCACACCAATGACGTTTTTCCAGTTGTTTGAAGAAACAATACTTCATTAAATGACTTATGATGGGTATTTTTTTCAGTGTGATGTTAGCAGACTTGAGTGAAATAATATTTGCAAATGATTCTTCACCTGTCTGGAGTACCAGCTGGGTAGGGTCGACTTCACAAATCAGATAGTGTCAGGAAAATTGTCAGTCATAAATACATTTTTAAGTGACTTCCAAATGCTTTCCTTCCTGTAGCTTCCAAAAAGGTGTAAAGAAATGCTACATATTATTTGGTATTTGATAATTGTTCTTTGGGATCCCCAAAACCATGGGTTTGAGCCTTCTCCCGCCTCCACAACCCAAATGGTACAGCACACAGTCCCCATAGTCTGTTTCTGTGTTTCTGTGTCTGTGTGGAAGGTGATGTCTCATTTTAGACCTTCCTAAACACTTCCTAACCATCATTTCCTTTGACCTCCATCCCACTTCCTCCAAGAGAGACCCAGTGAAGAGTGGTGGTGCTCTAGGAAAGCTCCTATATCACAGCAGACTTTATGACTACTAAAGTTCAGCCTCTGTGGAAATTGGTACTTACATTACATCCACAACTGAAAGATTTTCTGATTCATCGTAGGATAAAGAAACCAGAAATATGAGTCTAAAGTCTATTTTGGGTTGATTTTTCCTTTATGCAGGTTTTCCTCCATGACCGGGGAGAGAAGCTAATAGTTTCTCGTCAAGTGGTGTAAATATGAATCAAACATTAAATGTTCACAATTCTATGTCGTGATTCCCAAATGATGTGAACATGGAGTTATTTCAAGTACGATGAGTAGGACGCTGGTTTTCATTGAATTTCCATCAAAGCATTTTTTGGGCATTGATCACTTTCACAAATGCTCATAACCCTTTCAATCCAGAGGGCAAGTCGTGAGCAAACAGTTTGAGCTAATGGTGTATAGCACTGATTGGATATACATTAAGTTATAGCACCACTGTAAATAATTTGTTTTTATTCTTTCAAATTGTTTGGAAATTACGACCATGCACAATAAAAACTATGATCTCATAGCCATCATAATATTATAAAATGGTTATAACTCGATAATTTGGCATGCAACAGCCGTATCGATTTCTGACCAGTCTTAAGGATTGATGGAAGACATACTGTGGTGGCACTGTTACATGAAAATAACTGCAAACAGGTTTTAGAAATGTTAAATAAAACAAGACGTGTAATCCATGCAATAAGTAATTGTTACATGGTACCATTCATGGATAAATAGAGGTTGCTAATGGCTTTTGATCCAACATGTTGTATTTCTTTGGAATTAAACCTGCGGTAAATGTGTTGAATCCTCCTCTTTGATGTTCTGTGATATCCCAGAAAAGCAGTAATTGTCTGTGTTAATGAATCTGATCCTGAAATCATTTGCGGGAGATCATTGTGTTTCCAGGTGCGTGCAGACTGTCAGTTAGGTTGTTTATGAGATAAGAAAAATACAGAAACTCATTTAAAATACTGCATACCTCTCCTCTTTACACGCAGCACATTAGACACAAAAACAAATCCCTAAAACCGCATTTCCTTTGGTCTTGTTACTGTGAAGCCTTTGGGACAAAACTTTTTTCTTACTTCATTGCAGAAAAAGATTTCTCAGGCAGTGTGAGTTCCTACTGTCCTCACAGCTATACCGTGGGAGGTATGCTGCACTGAATTTCAAACTTAACTCTGACCTTTCTACTGACGATTTGGAGGACAGTATAGTATTTAGCGTGATTGAATATATGGGCCTAAATAGGGGAGCATTCTCCGCTGAGCGTTTCCATCATTTATATGCAGTGTACTGTTCACTTTGATTGCATCCTGTGGGGCACATAACCCCTGAACTGAATTATAAATCACAGTTAATCCAGCTTTTCTGAACAGTAAAAGGTTCAGGGTGTGTACACTGCCCACTTTGTTAACACATATTACTGGCAATACACAGCTTTCTGTCTTATGACATGGATACTGTGCATGCGGTGTCCAGTCTACTCAAAGTCTAGTCAAAGGCTGTGCTATTGCTAGTGTTATTTTACGCCATGATATATAGCATTGCAAAACATATTGAAACAATCATATGGGTGTGAAACAGTCATTGACATTAAATAATACTAATCAATGAATTACTAACTAGTACTAAATACTAACTGAGCATCACACCTAGGCCCATTTGTAAAAATGAAACCCTTCACATCTCACATTCCAGTCTTATCCATCCAATTTGATAAGACTAAGCTCCCTGCTGCTTTTCTGGTCAGTGAGACTTAAGCCTTGAGATGTATTTAATATTCACCTGTTAAATGAGGGGTTTAATTTCTCTCTGGGTTACATTTCTCAAAGCAGAAAGATTGAGCACAAAAAGGACAACGCCGACAGTGTGTTTAAAAAGTGTTAATACCCCATAATCCTTTTTGCTTGTATGACCGGAGGCATCAGCCGGTTCAAGGATAAATAAACACACTATATAGATAAGGCAGCTAAGTTCTACAGGCAAGAGCTACACAACCATGAATTCAGGACTATTCTCTAAATGGGAATCTACATCCATTCACTCTGAGTGAAGTAACACTTTCCAGCCACGTACAGCCATGCAGACGTGAGGGGCCAGAAAAAAACAGTAACAAGCCATTCACTGATCTGTCTGTCTCTCCCCCTGTCTCGTTTTGGCATTCTCAGAAGAGGGATGCATTTTTCAGAATTTCTCCAAATAAGCACTACAGTGTTGCTCTCCAATACACACACTCAAGTTGCAGCAGCCAGCCTTCAAGTCTTCACCACCAGAGAGGGTGCAAGGCCACTTGTTGGCTGTGAAGGCTTTGATTTCCCCCTTTACTGAAACAGAGACTCGCCACCAAGGCTGCGCCACACAGCTGTTGTTATGGCACCAACTTGTAGGCTACCTGACTAGAATGAAAATGCATCATTACCCATGAGACAAACGTGGCACAAGAGGACAGATTAGTTTGATATAGTTTTGTCCCAACTATCTAGTGATCAGCTATTGTTGAAGTGCAACTCTTGGGTTTGTCCCTGTGGGAAACTCTTAATACGTGCAAACCTTTTCATTGTAACTTGAATCGTTTATACTTAAAGGAGCTAGAAATGCTACAGGCATTGCAAGAATCTCTTTCTTATGTTGGAACAATGAGGATAATGAAATAATAGCATTTTATTAACTCCATGTATTGATGAATTGATCAAACAGCACGTTTTAAAGGCTTTCTGGTGAATAGCTTTGTCCTCTTAATGGAAGAGTTGGGAAAAGATTTCTTGCAGACTCCTCAAGTGTCGTGTCTGATTTCTGAAAATGCAACAAAACAACAAAAATCTCCAGGCATCTCATCTGACTCAGAACCTGCTGGAAACCCATTTAAGGGTTCAAACCCACAGTGTAAAACAATCATGCATCATGTAGTATCTTTATTACACTCATTCTTATTTACTGTGCACTATGGGAAACTAAACTTACAGCTGCAGATGCTGTTATAAGTGCAGTAGAGATCAGTGGAATATTTTGCAGTAATCCTTCCGGATGAATATAACACTAAATGCAATCGACTTTATTTCTGAAAGAATTGGGCTTCACATTATATTTTCACTGGAGTAGTTCAGTGTATTTTTCAAGTCTATTTATGTTCTCATCAGACTATTTTTAATGGAAGGGTTTCCAATGGTCATGGACATGGTTGTTTTCTTTCAGCCTTTTTCTGACAGCTCCTCACTTAAAACCATTGGGCTTTTTCATCAAAAAATACAAAGAAGTTCAATACAAAGAACTGGTTGATGAATCAACTTTATTTGGCACTAACACACGTACACATGCAGTGAATTTCTTTCTTAGCATACCTCTGACTAGATATACACACATGCACTTTTTCGGTCAGAGGACAGCCCAGGCGTCAGCTACTGGACAGCGCGCCTGGAGCAGTTAGGGGTTAGGTGCCTTGCTCAAGGGCACTTTGGCAGTGTTGGTGGGCACCGTAGCTGTGGCACCAGTCATTTTTCAATCACCAACTCACAGCTGGAATACACCCTCCTGGTGGTGCCGGGGATCGAACCAGCGACCCTCCGGTGATGGGTCGCCTTGTGCGTTATGCATTTCCTAGTTTAGTTTAGACCATTGGTCATGAAATAATAACATGTTTTGCTTCACAGTAATCCAGAATAAGATATGCATGGAAGCATGTGTCCAACTTTAGATTAAAATGGACTTCCAGACAATTTCATGAGCATTAACAAGGACTGCTGTGAAATTCCTCTTTTCACACACATAGGCACAGTATGTGAGCGCTGTATGCACATTAGCTTGCAACAGAATTGCTGATTCGTTTAAGGATTGCAAAACCGCATTTGCATGCGGTGCAATTCTTCAGAGCGCCTCGTTCTGATTTCTCAATAGTAAAGGAAAAGCTCATTTGGCGAGGTTTCAGAGGCTGGGTTAGGGTTAGGGTGGCTGCTCTGGGTAACTCAGAGTCACAGTGTGTATGATGAGATTCCAGTCAGTTCATTACTCACATTGCTACCTTTGTTTTTCAGGCAGCTGCCAATATCCAGAGGGACTGGCCACTGGGTCGGGGAAGGTACTTTTGGAACAGAGCAGCTGCAAGAAGAGCTAGATTACAAACTATTATGTCCAGCAATTCCAGACATAGCTGACAGATCTGCAGGTATTGGTTTCTATATGAGTAATGTCTGTATAATACATTTTACAGTATAGGCTATTATTCCTATGCTTTGCTATCCACTGTTCTGTTTCACAGGATACTGCACTTTTTTTGTGTGTGGCATTTTTGCCTTAATAGTGGAGAAAGAGGAGTGAGAGTGTGAGAGAGGAGGGATGACATGTGAGCAAGGGCCTATTTGTCTCAGTTAGGTCCACATACCCACAAATAAAAAAAAACAACACGCAAGTCTTTAACATCTGTTGGGAAACATTTAAATTTCAGGTTGCATGAGGTGTTGGCATATGACATCTGAAATAGTGTGGGAGTAGAGCATTTACAGTTCTCCAGGCTCTCCATAGAATAAATGAATATCCCATGTCGGATTGTTACATTTCAAACCTGAGAAATGAAACCTCTCAAAAGGGTATTTTAAAATGATACTGTTAATTTTCTGTAACATAATTTAGTAGATTTACAGGTAATTTCACAATAAGCCAGCAAAGAAATGTGTGGAGGAATTGTGGAAAACCAGCCCAGTCATCTTCCACATGACTTTATCCAAAAAAAACATTTTTTCATGATATTAACCACAAATGACATCCAAAGCTCCTAGGATACTGTAGTATTCCTTTGAATGCATTTGTGAGTGAGAAGAGTTGCATTATCTAAGGGAAACAGATCTATACTAATGGTAATGTGGACAGTATGATGAAGAGGAATTGCTATTGTCTCATCATCCGTCTCCTCTGAAACCAAGAAGCGAGTGGGGAAGGGACTACTTACTGTCATGGCAGCTCAAGAACGACTCAAATCAAAAGTGCATTAGTGGCTTTGATGGACAATAAGCATGTGAGTTGTGAAGGGGTATGAATATAAAAAGTATCTGCCAGCCAGAAAAGATAGAGCAATATACAGAATATACAGATGCCAAGAGCAATGGCATCAACCACTGACCTTAAGACTTTTTTGGAGCTTAACAGGATAGAGCTGAGTGGATACAGAGTTTGCTCTGTGTCCTTAAACAGCCTGTCACACGCCTATAGTCTAATAAATAACTGTTCAAATCCATATTCATGGAGGCTCATCTTTTGATGATGTTATTCCTGTGTGTCCACATATGGTGCCATATAACCTTGAATAAATATCATTACTAACAGGCAAAAATGAGACATATTTACTCATTTGAAAATTGAATCTGCATTTCTAATGTACTTGGTGACTCAGAGACGATAACTTTAGAGGAGTCTGAGAAGTGACCCAACAATATGAAATTAAAAATCTCCATTCCAGCCTTCTTTAAGATGGTGGTACATTCTTAACAGCAGCACTTTAACTTGTGTCTCTGCAGCAGGTCCTTGACATGATGAGCTAAGAATGTACAGACACATTAAGCACCTTGACAACACTTATTCCACTTGTTCAACATCAGTTGATTGCAGGAATCAGAAATCAGAAGTAACTATATAATTTCAAACTTAGTGCTCAGTGCTTTGATAGGTTTTAAAAGGAACATACCAGGAGAAAATAATTATAGTGCATGCGTCACTGTATGGCACATTGTTATTGTTAAACTACAATACCTCATCATGAAATCATGTACTTCTGAACTTTGATAATTGATAGGTGAATTTACTTTCAACAATTGTACATGATTTACTTTAATGCTGTGGTATTACAGTATATGCTTTCTTTTATGTAGTGGTTGTTTATACAGTATCTGGAAACAGCCAGAACAACAGCACATTTTTGACAATGGGTATTAATTAGAGTCATTCTCAACCAAAACCGTTCGCCTTTTGGCCAAATCATCAAAACAATGTTGGTTTTTTTCAAAATTAACACCACATTTCCCCCTAAATGCTTCCTGTTGCAAAGAGGATGTTGGTACTTGTCCCCCCTCCCCCTCTCTGGAGCCGATAACAGCCCTTAATAACAGAGAATATGCATTCTGATGAGGTAGGCTAACGTGAAGTTGTGCCAAAATCAAATCCAACTACTTCTTCATCTGAAGAAATAGAGAAGATCTGATCACCTGCATCTGAAATGTTTCTCCTCCTGAAACCCCCTTAGGAGCAAGGAGGTGATAACAGAACTTTATGAAGATGCTAACATGTGACATATGTAATGGTAATAAGCTCCTACTATATGGCTGCTGCCCCCACAGATTCAATAGGAAAATGCAAGGTTTCCTGTAAAGTTAAACGAG